>CAJNOQ010000157.1:0-68275 GCA_905250885.1 Didymodactylos carnosus
TTGTTTTTTTGTTCTTTGTCATCTAAGATCTTTTCTACCATATGTGATGATATATGATCAAATAAACATACAATAATGATCTTACTACGGTTTTATTAACATAAGTAACGTTTCAACGCCTCTTGTAATCACGAAACTTATTTTCAATGAAGTAGGCATGAAAGTATGATGGCGAACGGCTCAAAGCCCATCTTGATTGTATTTTACTAACCCTACTACATTCACAAACGGTCTATCTGATTATAATAAAGTTTTATTTTGTAGACTCGAGCAATAAACCAACAGTTTAAAAAAATATACGACATATGGACAGAATATGGACGATATTCTACCACTAAGTATTGTTATTGCTGAGAAACTTTGAGCAAGTGATTCGATTTACCCAGTAGGACGCTAGTGATCTTTATGTACGTTAAGATGCTCTCTGTTCTAAGTTTTTTGTTTTGCTTCTTTGTTTTTCATATGTTGTAGATTACATATATTTCTTACTGTTATAATATCTTTGAAGTATAAAAAAATTACCAAAAAAAAGAAAGTTTCACATTCCATCAAAATAAATATAAAAAGGACACGTAGAAACATAAAGTCGGCTAATGCCTCAAAACTTCAAACAAATGCGTCTGTTTAATTATTTTGCGCCATCAATGGTTGGAATGTGGACGCATGTTTATAATGATACTAGTATGTTTTTCATATGTAAATGACTAGAAAAACCGGATAGATAAAGATGAAATCGCGTGTTTTTAATGTTAAATAGTATCAGATAATAGGCCTTAATATGGTCAACTATATACATAACTCCTCGATACTGATAAATTTAATGCTAGGACGTTATATTCGATGAATAACGATCATCTGTAATAACGACTCCTTTAGCCACACACGTACGATCTCTACCATCGATTAAACATGGCCATATATATTCAATAATTGTTTCACTTTCATTATCCGATGTATGAAATCGTTCATGTAATAATCTATCATATTTAGTACTTTGAAATTCAATTAAAAATTGATGATTAACCAAACCCCATCTAAAAGATAAAGCGAAAAATTATTAGAAAAGTGGAACAAATAGATCTTTTAATGTGCATACGCTATTCTACATGATTGCATGATATATTTGATTAGTTCATTACAACATTTTAACGCGGGATAATCATATAATGTTGTCCATAATTGATTTTCCACTTCCTATAACAAAAAAAAGTGAGAAATTAGTTGAACATTCCTTAAACCTGGACAATAGGCTTACGTAGGCGAGTTTTACCACATCATATTTTTGAATTGTACTTTTTAAATATTTTTCAATTGTTTCCACGAGTAATGTTGAACTTTTATCACTTGTTAATTGTAATATTTGTTTTACTTTTAATCGAATTTCTTTTGCTTGTATTTGAGCGTGTCGAAATGCTAACTGAATACAAGAAAAGTAAAGCATAAGTAAAATTGATTTAAGAAAAATATGTACGAATGCACTAACTTACAACAACAACAGAAAATAACAATTTTGATTTAAGATCTTCAGCATCGGACATTTCTGAAACGCTATCGAGTGCATCTAATGCATCAATTCTTGCTTGTGAATATAGTGCATTATATGAACGAATTAATTCTGTTGGACGTGTTAACTGATTTAAGTCTTCAAATTTACCACCTTTTTCAATTTGACGTTGTGCTTGTTCAGCTAATCTAAAGAAATAGAAGAAAAACTATATTTGTATTAAAGAGTTTAAAGACTCTTTCTCGTATATATTCTTCTTTTTTTCTCTAATCTTCATCTATACTATAAAGAAAAGTTTTGATTAATTAGTCGTCATAATTTAAATAAAATTTAAGTAAAATTACAGTCGAACGAAATGTGAACACAAGAATAGATCATCCATTATAGTTTTCGATAATATACTTTCTAAATATTCATACGGAATATCGTTTTTCTTCTCTCACTACTCATTTGACCATATCTATTAATAGTACGCGTAACGGCAAATTGCAAATCAATAGTCTAGAAGCTCGAAATTTCGTCATTCTCTCTGTTTTAAGTTTCAATAGCATTCGTCTAGAACAGTAATTTAATCTTATACATTGTTGTTACGATAATCAAATATTATCAAAAACAAAACTAGCCGGTATGATTTTGTTTATTTTCTCTTGTATAATTATCTAGAAGTTTTTATTACAACAATTAGTAATGTTTATTTCTATATCAAATATAGATCAATTTATTAAAATTAGTGACTCTATTAGTCTGTTTATCACATTATTCTATGCACTTCGAAAAGTCTAAAGAAAACGACTATTGTAACGGTATTTATTTAGTATTTTGCAACTTGTATGTTGTATCACTTAGTTTATTGACTAGTATATGTTCTTAGTGGGGTAGATAAATTTATTATCGTCAATTATCATACTCAACATAGTCGTAAAACTCTAATTGAAACATATTGCCATCATCCCATATTCTATCATTTCATGGGCACTACTATCTTGTTTGCTTATCCAGATCTATCATTATTTATTATCCCACTAATAAAAATATTTTATCAGCCATCGTGTTCTTCATTCATTCTGTCTATGTCATTATACTAGAATATATTGGTCAAATAAAACTTCACTATCAACACTTACATAGGATTGGATTCTTTGAAGGAAAATTAACAATAAAAGGAAATTTTGTAACTTACCTTTCTCTCATTTGTTCTTCGCTTTTTTGGAGACGTGCTATCGTTTCTTTTGATTTTTGTAATTCACTACGTAATAATTGTAAATCATTTTTTAATTTTTCTTTTTCTGCATCATTTTCTGTCTCAACGATCGACGTATTACTGTTATTGTTATTATTCGTATTTACTAATGAATTATTATATTTAGTATTTGGAATAATACCGTTGCTATTTGTAGTTGATGATACAGTCGGTATTGGTGTGAGTGGGACAGTTGGGACAACTGGTAGTGGTGAAGATGCTTTTGGTACAGATCCATTATAATGATGATTAGGAACAAGAGGTGACGAGCCATTCAGCGACGTTCTAAGTGGAAGACATTGATTTGATTGAATTCCTCTAGTTCGTTCACCAATTCGATCATTTCCCAATGGGAGTTGGAGAGGTACTAGAAAAAAAGATATCAAACTCATTGTCTTTATTGTTAAAACCGATAGAGCACTGAGTAAAGGGCATTCATTTTCTAAAAGGGTTACGACATATCGAGTTAAAGGTTTATTGAAAAAAAAGTAGTGGGTTGATCGGATGGGTTTCGATACAATTCTATTACCTATCGTTAAGTAGTTAACTAGATAGTGGCTTCTTTTTTGTTTCAAAGCGTCTTCATCCATAAGCAGTGAAACCATGTGAACGATAAAAACATCGCCTCCACAGATTTAGAAAACTTCAATGGAAATTTTTTTTTCTTCAAAAAAACTAACGAGGAGTATTCGTTCCCACAGTTTTGGAATTGAGTATGTCGTCACTCAAACTTTATCCAGATAGAGAAAGAAACACATCTTCATGCAACCGAACAGGATTTATAAAGAGTGAAAAACAAGTTAAAACTAAAACTCCACATAAAATATAAGTATTGCATCACTTTTTTGATAATATAGCTAAAAATAAACTGGAACACATACACTTATCGTTCTGCATGTATATACATGATAATGCCGTATACATCGATTCTCACGCTTCCAATTCAAATATGTGAAAAAAACAGAGTTATACGTTTTCTTTCTTCTCTTTTTTTTTATACAACTATTTATGTAAAACAAAAGCGAAACAGAAAGAAAAAAATCGATGAAAGTTAAAGAGAAGCGTAGAAGAATAACAAAACAAGGATTCCATATTTCCAATAGAAGGGAAAGCAAAATACCGTTATTGTCAATTAAAGGGCAAAAAAAAACATAAGACGATAAAATCCCTATTTCCTATTTGAATAACTCTAATAATAATAATAATAATATATATTCGGGATAGTTTCTGTGATAGTTGCTTCGTTCGCAGGTACATTAGATAAAATAGAGTATGTGTGAGTTTGTCACATTTTGTACACTAAACTTCATAAACATCTGTACAAAGAAATAGCTTTTTTTTTCTTCTTTTATTGCGCCAGTAGTATCAAATAACACTTGTTTCTTTGCTAAGCTTGATGAATCTCTTCGCTTTTTTTTCTTCTTTATTCTCGTTTAGAAAAATGAATACAATTTCTATTTTTTACACATGTATAGCTACCTGCTCTGTATATTCTTTATCTTCGTTATTGCCGTTAAATTAAGAGAAGAGCAATCTATTTGTTGAGTCATTAACGACATCATATCGGAAAAGACAGATGAGCGTACGAGAGAGAAAAGTTTTGTTCAAAAAAAAGAAAAATTACATGCGTGTTCCCTACAGTATCTGATAAAAGCGAACTGATTTACTAATGAAAACGGTCGTCCCCATAGTTAAACTAATAATTCTAAAAATAACAGTTGAACATACACACTTGTTTCGTAATCTCAGTATTGAATACATTAAGAATATTTTAAGAAGAAATACTGTTCAACTTCCATTTAAAAATAAAACGAAATATTGGGATGGTAAAAAGGACTTACTAGTGAACGTTTTCAAGTCACAAATTATTGTTTTGAGGAAACGCAATTTTTCATAGTAAATTCTTTTGATTTAGTATTCATTCTGACTATTATATTTTTCTTGTACTTTCTTTTAAGATTAAGGCTGCTAAAAAATCATTATGAACTATTATAGTGAGCACTTTCGAGAGTACCAGTATGTAGAGCATATCAAGTCACATAGGTGTACAAATTATTAATGCCAACATAACCTTTCATAGATTTAGAGAATTTGTACTATTAAAGTAATCTGAGATTCTTATAACTTTGCAAAAACTTGTTTATTGGTAGTAGTAATTTGTACACCTATGTGAATTCTCTGTGCTTTACTAACAATAACTGTGCTTTACAATGCTTTACAAACTAGCACTCTTAGAAATCATTCATTATTGTGGAAGTTCATGATGGATTTTTATGCACCCTAGTTTCAAAGAAAGGCACGAGAAAGATCTCACAAGCAGCACAAATATTAAATTTGTAATCTCTAAAATTACGTCTCGTGTAACTTTTCTAATAAATTATGAATTAAACTTCAGCTGTGATAGTACGAAATACAAACATCTCGAATGAATCGAAAGAAATAGTTTAATCTCTTTCAAAATAAAATTAAGTTTTGACTTTTGAATGATCTCCAGACGTCGCCACCTGATGATTTGTTGTTTTACGAGTATTTGAAAGGATCATTTACACTCCCACGGATCATTATCTTACTATCGTTGAATTTTTAGCTGAAGTTTTGATATTGTTCATAAATAAAAACGATTTATGAAAAAACTCTTACATATATTATCTCCATGATCATTCGACACTTCTATAGTAAATGATGGTTGGTATGATCTTAAATTTTCATTTTCATAGTGTTGTCGACGATTCATACTTGGTGTTGATTGTTGTTCACTAGATGCATCATTGATTGAATTATACGATTTAAATATCGACGATTGTTTATTATAAAAACGTACTTTATTTTTTTTTAATGATCGACGTAATGTATTTAATATTCCCTTGTTATTGTTACTGTCTATTTGATTTAAAGATATATTCGATGATATTGGAGCGAGTTTACTATGAATAAGATGGTGTTTAGTATTAGTGAATGAATTAAATGATGAATTTTTTTTTATTAATGATTCTAGTGGTAATTGTTGATGTTGTGCTGATATTAAATACTGCATATTCGATGGTATTGAACGGGCTAAATTAATATTATTTGTAAAAGATTGATTATGATTATGTTTTTGGTATTTAAAATTGGATTTTCGATCGAAATTCTGTTCTAATTGTTGTTGACATATCATTTCTTCTGTTATAGTATCTGTTGGTGTTTGTGATTGAACATGAAAAACTTTTTAGTACGATTTAAATAATAAGAACCATCTGCTGATAACAGACCTCATTTTTGTCGTGTCAAAGATATTTGAGATTGATGTTGTTGTCATTCAATATTAATATAATTGTTATGTTGTTCTGAGGAAAAAAATCTCCCAACATTCGATGAAATAATTCTTCATCTTACGTTTTTTTATACAGAGAAATTATTAGAACATAGAAAAAAAATATACACACAGCAGATGGAAACTTCTTTAAAAAAAAACGAACATTTTTTTCAAAATGTTCCCCATTTTTCAATATAAATCACTACACATGTATGTGTAAGTATTTGTATTTCAAGATTAAAAAATATATATGTTATAACACTAATATATTATGAGATCATTAAAAAAGAAGAAAGAATAAATAGAAATTGTACAATTTTTTTTCTTCATTTTTTTTTTTTTTTTATTACTGATAGAAAGACAGAGAGAATTACAGACAATATAAGATAGATTGTACCATGAGAAAGAAAAACAATACGAATAAACACAGTATTATTTTATGCAAGATTTTTGATCATTACACACGTACATTTCTATATACATATCTCTCTAGTGATCTATCTCTCAACTAGCATTAGATATTAGTAGATGAATGATAAATGTAGTGAAGAAAATATTCTTGTATAAATCTGTATATAATGATAATAAAAATCATTTTTTTTGCTCTTTTCTCTTCACTATTTCCTCATCTTACATGTGGATATATAAATGGACAAACTATAAGAAAATAGGAAATGCTGTGAATGTGATACTGTCATATACTTCAAGAATACAATCAGTTTCGCTTTCTTAAGAAACATATGGCATTAAAAAGCAAGAAGATACTTTTTCTTATACAGTTGTACTAATCATAGTAAAAGGAGGCCAAAAATCCATTCGATCTTATATGTCTGTTTTACTGTAGAGTTTTTTAGCTTTTGAAAACCTGGGATTACTATTGTAATTTTAACACATCTATGCAAATAATATAAAACACACATAGCGTTTCGTTACACTGTCAAACTCAAAAACTATTTTTAACAATTATCTCTACTGATCTGTTTTGTATCTCATTCACGTATTCTATTCAAAATCGTGCGTAGTCGAATAACATATGTTACTATTCTAATTAAATGAATACCGTTATATCAAAATATGCCAGAAATTAAATGTCGATTTAAAATGTATGTTATATAGATGCTCTTTGTACTTTTGACAACCTTGCCCTATTTCATCTTGTCAATTTTCTCTTATATTTCTCACTAACAACTTCTCGTATTCGTATATAAATCATCATCTCTAACTAATGATCGAAAGAGTCTTTTATTTATGTGTAGATTTTTCTGATCATTATAAGACTTTAGTTGTCTACTGGAAGTCAAAGGCAAAATGTCTAGTTAAATATAGTAAAAACGAGTCTACTATTGGTGTATGTTCAATATCTTCCAAAAGAGTTTAAGAAAGAGACAAAAATAGTCTGATTACCTTGATTATATCTATCTCGATAATTTCTAAATGACTTTGATAATTTTGACATGATAAACAAGAAATGAAACAATAAATAGAACTATTAATTTCAAGTTCATCTATTCATCTCCATAAAGTTTTCGATCGTAAACTAATGTGATTTTATTTCATTAAATGTTTTACAAGGCAAACAATTCAATTCTGAGCACAAAATAAAAATGAAAAGAAACACACAAGATCTTATTTGTCAATGTTTAAGTTCTTTTGTAAATATATAGTTGTATGTTAATCGTTCTTCACTTTCAAGTGTAAAGTCGTTTAGTATTTTTTCTTCTTCTCCTTTGTACTTACACACCCACGTGCATTTTTTTGTCTCATCTATCAAATTTTAATATTTCAAAGCAAAGTACACGTTCGTTTGTTCCCTCTTTCGACATTAGAAAGATCTCTTTCTACCATATGTATCGTTTAAACAGTAAACAAAATTGTTCACAATATAATGATTGTTTAGTTTCTTACCGCTGTGAAATAAATTACTCTATACGTAATAAAAGATAAAGACAAGATGTAAAGGTTCAAGCCATAGACTATTCGTCACATATACATTTTAGATCGTCTAATATCGCCTTTTATAGAAAAACAAATTTAGTTAGTAATCTAAATAGCTGAACGCTCTATCAAACAAGCGAAAATACATATAATTGGTTTGTTTAGCTTAATCATGTTATGAATGTATAAATATATACATATAATACATTAGTAATGAACTGCCTTCGAACTACAGTTAAAGATGTTGACTAGGAAGAAAAAGTACAAGGTTGCATTCCAAATTTTGTCAAATAACCATTTTATCAGTTTTATGAAGAGGTAATATGACAAACATATACTATTACAAAAATTTATGATAAATATCAATGTAAAACTACACTGAAAAAAAGTTATGTGAGCTTATCGGTTGACTAAGCGAAATTGATTTTTTTTTCTGTGATATAAAACATAGTAAATAAATTAGGAAAAAAAATTAACCTTTAATCGGTTCAGTTTGAAAGTTGATATTTATCAGATATGTTATGTTCTGTAGAATACTTTGGGATAATTCCAATCAACAGTATTAAAATAGTAGGCGCAGAGTAAAACAAGTTTTGTTCAACGATGAATATTCAGTTTTCTAATTAAAAATTAGATCATGAACATTTTTCAACCATATATTTGGCAAGTTGCAATCATCTTCCCTTAATTAATTAATGAGAAATTACATAAAACAAAACAAGAAAGTTATTTTTTTGAAAAAATCCCATTGAAGGTAAATGCGATCATACTATTAAATCTACTGAGACAATTTTAATCACAGCATGGAAAAATACACGAAAAACATGGAAAACGATTTCCATAAACTTCCAGAAGCTGTTTTTAGGTTTACTCTAAATGAGAGAGTTGTTTAGCAGATTTTTCTCTACCACTTGATAGAAAATTTGAGGAAGAATGAATACAATCGGTCACTCTATATTATTTTCCAAAACAAAAATACCTTGAGTAACAATATTATATACTTTAGTTATACACATCGGGTAGAAAAAATGTTAACTAGTGAGAGTATTAGAAGAACTGTTATAAGCCACGCTTCGAATTCTCATGTGTACTAACGACCTTACGATATACAATGCAATCAACAACATAGGTTTTTTTCCAATTAGTATTAATTGCAATATTTTTTTCCATCTGTTGTAAATTTTAATCGATTGAGCCTTGAAAAAATGTTCAAAAAAATTACTGAGCTTTATTTCAAGGCAATGCCTGACTCACAAGAGACTAATAGATTTTGAGCGATAATTGAGATAATGTTATGCTGTTTTATCTCAAAATAATACTAATCGGGTATAAATATAATGAAAAAGTTAGAAATCAGTATCATTATTTTTCCTCGATCACATAATCTGTTACATGCCTTGCAAGTACATTAAAAATGGTTAAGAACCGGGCTATTCATACAATGACTTTAAATCTGCTCGTCAAGGACTAATTTGATTTATTATCGATCACTTAGTTATGTGTTGAAATACGCTCAGTCTCGCAGATTTTTCAGCTTTTTATCATCAAAAATTCATTATTTCCCAGATTCTATTTTAATATGAACTTCTAGAAAAACTTCTAATTACAGAACATTTGAGACAAAGGAAAGCTCTTGTAATGTTTCCCCTAGTGAATGCACTTGAGCCAAGTACTTGGGTTAAGTAATAAGTAAAAGTAATTAAGTACTTGTGGACTTTTCCAAGTAAATTTACTTGTCAAGTACTTACCAAGTAAAATGTAAGTACTTGGCTTCTCTAAACTCGTTTATTTTCATATCTTTTCTAGAAGAAGAGTCACCGATATAAGCATTAGAATTGCAATTTTCTTTTAAATACTTAAATTATTTCAAGCGATAGCTTATTCATTTTTTCTTCCTATTTCAAGCCCACAGTGGTTAAAACAAGCACAGTTGGCTGCAAGTTCTTATGGTTCCAGCCATACTGAAAAGTAGTCAGTTTTTGTAAATTTATAGTTATTTTTATTACAATTTTAAATGTTACGTTATTTTTGAATAACATTTAATGTTGTACGTACTACTCGACATTCAAAGCTAGTTGTTGTAGTAAAGAATGAAAGTTCATCTTACATCTATATTTTAATAGTGTACATATTTTTAAATTGTACATTTTTCTTCCGTAACTAAATGAATAAAATATTAAAATAAAGCAATAAATGTAAAGTGCTTCTTACGTTTATCTGACTAAGTTAGAATCAGAAATGAATGACATGAACACTAATGAGTATTACAAAGACGACTTTTTTGTGAATAACTCTATATCAAAATATTGATCATATGGTGCAGAACAGTTACTTGAAAAATACTACAGTTGCCCTGTCTGCTGAAATACTGCAAATGGCAATAGTCTCTTGATTCTAGTCGAAGAACTATTTATCATCCTTGGTCATCTTTCTTTACTTTTTGTCATCGCATTTACTAACACTGACGAAGAGTTAATGAAATTAACGGTTTTAATAGAGGTACAAATTTACATTAATTATTTTTCTGTCAAAAAAAATTATTATTCTTCAACCGTAAAAGATAATAAAAAATTTGTTGTTTGTTGTCATTTAGAATATAATCTTCTTTGGTTGATATAATTACCATTCTGAGACTATGTGACGATACAACCTTCATTATTTAGAGAAAAAACATAATATGACACAAAATGTCATACGTTTAGAAACAGTATCTGGTTTGAATAACTTTGAGATTTTTGTGGCATAAGCCATAATGGTATGTGTAAAAAATATGAATTCTGACAAAACTAGTTATTTATAAAAAAAAGAACATAAAACAGTCTAAGGACTTTGTCTTTTAAACATGTAAATAGTTTTCGTGAAAAAAAGATTTCGAGTTTTACTCATCATTGTCACTTTAGTATAATCTTCGAATAATTTAAAAATATCTTTTACTTACCAGATGATTCGTTCAAAGCCATATCATCTTTGCATAACAACAAATCGGTTTCTAAAATAAAAAAAGTCGGTGAATATAATAATCTATAGTGGTGAACAGCAATTAGAACACTACCAATAAGAACAGCATCAGTGAAAAAAGATTCCAAACAATCATTTTTTTGTCATTATCATTTCGTGAAACACTGTAAAGAAAATTTTCCGATGGATTCGCGTAACGCTTTCGTTGTAAGATTCGTGAAACAAATCCCAATGTTCTACGAACGCGCTGTTGTTCTCATACAAAAAAAGGAGGGCTGAAAGATTATTTGTCCCAAGATCTTTCTGGCTTACATAACATGCTATTTATTTCGCATTTCTAAAATTCAGCGTTCAATCTTATACTTAACATCTTTATAAAAAACCTCTTGCAACCCTTAAGTATTTTGGTAGTGATCGTTATCTTTTCGCGATTTTTGGTTTTTTTCTTATTGATAGTTATATGCTACATGTCTAAGCAAAAAAATAGTGATGGGATTTGTTACGGAAGTTCCTTTGCGATTATGTGTAACATTCGAGTGTAAGAAAAAACCGCGATTGCCGTGAATTGAAGATGTAAAACAATAACCACTATTTATATGCAGAATGATGGTTTCCTTCTTATAAACTGCTTTTTATATTATGTTTTTGCATTTTACATCTACACTAGCGACATTTATTGATAGTTGATTGGCACACATGTGTATACTGAATAGCCCAAGTCTAGCAATCCTACTAGGATCCTACTGATAATAGGATTTCATAGATTCCTATTGTAGAGTCCTATGAAAACTTACGGTCGGAATTCCGTAGAATTCTTGATATAGGACGGTAGCAAAAATCCTGCAGGATTCCTATAATAGGGGTCTTATGAATTTCTTACAAAATCCTACGTTAAGATTGTGTGTAGGATTTCGTAGGATTCCTATTTCTTCGTTCTGTATATATTTTTCTTTTCTTTTTCTATATGAGAACACAATCACCAACGTGTTTTGCAGTAACTCCAATATAAATACAACTCTACTGTAGAGAATGAAAAATTTTTTTAGGCTCAAATTTTCGCGGCGTACACTGTGAGCCATCGAAACTCACTACTGTTTGACGACTGGCTTATCTCAGCTCAGGATCGTCTGATTAGCTGGGATCAGATCAAAGAACAATTAAACAAATAAAAACAATAAACCTATTTATGTTGCAATTTCTCGTTACTGTGTGATGAACTGTGATTTGCAAGTAATGTTTGCACGTATTAGCGAATAAAAACACATTTATGTTTGAAAGTGAACGGATTTGGCATGACAACAGACAAAAAAAGCGTGAGGCCCAGCGGCACGCAGCAGCTACAGCAATCAGCAGAAAATCAGATAAAATCCTACTGCAATCCTACAGTAGCATCCTGTAGAATTTTGTAAGATTCTACAAGATCTGGCTACAGGATCCTATAAGAATATTACAGACGGATTTTGTAGGATTTTTTGATTTTGCAGTTTTCCTATAAAATCCTAGAGGATTTACGTAGGATCTTACAGGATCTTAAAGTAGGGTCTTGTAAGAACCTGCAGGATCCTACGATAGAATTGGATGATCTGGGGGACGTTATTACAGCACTACTATCGGCATCAAAAAGCAGTGCACTCGGATGTTTCTTGAATAACGTATGAATAAAATGAGCTAGAGAGATCCGGTTTTCACCATTTTGAAGTAAATTCATGAGCCTATCAAACGACCTAAAATCATCTAAAAACTACCAATTCCAGGTTGTATACCTTCTCAGACAAAACATCCGACAGTGCTGTGGAAAAAATCCTAGATAAAATTTTTATTCTAAATTTACACCTAGATAGGGCAACATCTTACAACATCACTTGCAACATCACTTACAGAATATACTCAGACAGGTATACTCTATACATGCATCACTCTAAATTAAAAAAGATTTTTTGTTGGGAGGACGAGGCTGTTGCACGACTCTCTGAAAAACCGAATCGACGAAAATAATGTTTTTGAGCATTTTGACTATCGATAATGTTTAATGAGGTTATGTGGAGTATATTCTGTAAGTTTGATGCATTTTGGTCAAGTATTATGATGTTACTGGACGAGAATAGATAGAATTTTCAGAATTCTATAGTTTTGTATCGAAGATGTTGCTCTATCTGATAGTATGTGTCACTTTTACTACTCTGATCAAAGATGGCAGCAGGCACCAAGAGATCGTTGGAGATGTTAGAATGTATATTAATACATACAATCATTTCGAAAAGGAATGATTGCATAAAACATCCTGACTAAAAATCGAAAGCATTCATGCGTCGTTCACACTTATAAGCACTACTAGCTCTTATCCTTAGTAAAATCTTTGCGACAGAATAACAGTAATGTGTTGTATTCACGAAACAGTACACTTAGGCTTTAGTTTTTCTGCTGTTAGTTTTAACTTACGAGAGAACGTTTCCAGATGACAAATCGTATTTTTTATGAAAACCATATGGCTCTAGGTGATCAACCGTATCGATTCTAATATCACAGTGGGAGCTGCCCTAAGGACCTTGGCGACTTGGCTTTCTGAAAAACTGGGTTCTTAACAGACTTTTTTTGTCAGAATGACTTTCTGATCTGTCTGAATTGTGGAGCATGTCGAATTACCGATGTAGATTTCGGAAAGCTAGGTCTTCGAAGCCCTTGGAGTAGTTTATAATATTCGGAATTAGCACCTACAGATCAATCACCTAGAGCCATATGATCTTCAAATAAAAAGCGATTTGTTACCTGGAAACGTTCTCTCGTTAGTTTGTATGACTTTATGATGAATATGTTCATAACTTTTGTTGATGTGCGGACCGTTGAACTGATTGTTATCGCTCTATCAATTACCTAGCCATGATTAAAACTTTTGTAAACAGGTTTTCGCATATAGTCACGATTAATCTGATAGTTCAACTAAATTATCAAATTATTGGAATCACATCTATTCTAATAGTTCAACAAAGATAGGGATTTCAGAATAGTCTAATCACTAAGGGAAGAAAAGTCACTGAAAGGTAAATATATCCATTCCAGAATACATCTATTTTAGAATGCTATTTCGTTTTTTTGGAAGCTTAGCTCTTGCTCTATTTTTGAGATGATAAAAATAGTTGAAAGAAGAGTTATGAAGAAATATGTCTCATTTTGATGTATCGCATGTTTCTTGTTGTTCTGTATACAAGCACAGCAAATCATGAAACTATGTATGAGAAAGACACATTTCGAAAACATGAAAGTAAAAGATGCAATAATAGATAAATAAAAATAACAATATCTTGAATTCACCTTGGGAAGAAAAAAGAAATTTGTATACAAATCAACTGTTATCTATTGAATATCAGACACATAAAATAAACTATCTTCTAATAGACTTTTACACGTACAATGAAAATAATTGTTTACGCGACTTTCTTTTCTAATGGCAAATCAGATCTCTTTTCTCCGATATACGAAACAGTAGCGAGTAAATAAAATAATTTCTGACCCTTCTATTACACTTTTTTCTACAACAAGTTTTTTTCTTCTTACTTAGATGCAAAACGAAAACCTTTTTTTTATTTCAGAATAGCATTCCAGTAATTTTTCAACAATTTTAGAATGTGCTTTTCACTCGTTACTAATCTCTTAAAAGGACGTATACTGTCTCATGTTTTTCTTGCTTACCGAGAAATGTTAGATGATCCAAATGTGTTGTTATGTAAGAGGGCTTATTATTTGAGCAAAAATATAATGTTAATGATGATGGTACATTATAATTCATCTTATACTATCTTAATCTTTTATTAATTAATGAAATCCGATAGCATTGTTTTATTTAATTTTATTTAATAAAAACAACAGTAGTCGACCGAATATTATGTTTCATTTCGTTTTATATCAACTAATTATACAAGGATATAAATTTGTCTAATAATAATGTTCTCTGATTTGACATATGTATACAAACATCGTCGACAACTGTCAGTTATGGTAAAACATCATATTTATTTCCCTTATTCTATTTCTCTTTGATAAATAGCTTCAATCCACATCTATATAGATCTTGTTATTTAACCAAAATGTTGTACAGGGAGAAACAGTATGCAACTTGTCTATTCAAGTGGTATATCTTGTTTTTTCTTGTATTAAACATAATAAATACAACTGTTATTTAGTGTAGAAAATATTATTACGGAAAAAGAACAATAATATCCTTTAAACGTGTACTTGTCAGATCATCAGCAGTCTGCTCTAAGGGTGAGTACGCTTAATGTAGAAAATTATTGTTTATCTTTTATCTACTTGTACATTCCAATAATTTATCGTTGTTTTCATATGCATATGTGTTCGAAAAACAGTGACGCATGATAAGATATGATTAAAATTGGACATTCATTTATGCTGAAACACCATCGGACTATTTCTACGAAATAATGAAGATCTTAAAACATTTTCCGCGTGTACACAGCTGTGAGTCATGATAGAATGAAAACATCAAGACAAGTTGAAACAAACTATACTGTAGTACACTAAAACCATTCAGAAAACTAAACGATTTTGCCAATACTCTGACTTACAAATCTACAATCAGATTCCACTATAACAATCTTGATGTGTAAATTATTTTCTATAGAATAGCAACCATATATAACTTCAATGAATAGACACCGTGTTTCTTCTGAAGCAAGAGAAAATAAGAGTGTTTACAATTGGAAAGTGCACATTGAGCTCTACCCTTTAGAAATATCTATAAACTTTCGCAAGTTTATAGTACAACTTCTTCAAAACCAGATCTCTTCTACTATATCATGTACCGAGAAAATAATAACCTTCGAAATAATCTGAAGATATATATCATGCGTCTAATCAACAATGATAACATTCTGTTTGTTAATATGAAATCAAAAAGAGAGAGACATAATGATTTGATAGTAGTACGAAAATGAGAACAATAAAATAATATATTGTCTCTTTATTTAAAAAGTTAACAAAATAGAACCAAGCAACAATGTCAGATTATATATCTATCTATTTTGAGAATGAACCAGCAGACGCTCATTGACACACACACACACACCCATATATACATTATACATGCAATTATGCAGCTGGTGCACTTTACGTTCAAAAACTTACCATAGTAACTGTGTCGATATTGTCGTGGCTCTTCTAAAACGGAATATCGTGCATATTTATTAATAACGGAAGTTTTTTTCTGTCGAAACATAATTTCCATATATTTAAATATCATCTCGTTCAAGCATAATCAGCATATCTATCTATCACTAATCAATGTTGTATAGAAAAGATACGTTGGACCATTAGTGGTGGGAAAAGAAAAAGGTATGAATAGCAAAAAAAAAAGGACCGAGTCGTTATATGCCAAATTTACTAATTTTCTTTTTTTTTTTCTGTACATGTATACACAGGCATATAGAGAAGATAGAGAGAAGATAGATCTATACATAACCGAATAAGACAGGTAGAATTTAGTGGTTCATTGCATGCCAAACATATAAAACCTACTCATTCGAGAGCATTTTTCATTTTATTGAACGAATTTAATACACACACACACACACACACACACAATATAAATGAGTCTGAAAGTTGTGTGTGTGTGTACAGTACAATATGATCCCTTAAATTTTTACGACTACATTATTTCTAATTAAACAAACGCTATATGCACAAATTAATTAGATAAAAAGACAGAATAGGTGAACATATTTGAGAAACGGATATAATCATAATTGCTCACATGCTGAGAACGTTTAAAATTAAATAATTTTAAGATATTTTGAAATTTTCCTTACATATAGCTATCTGCACAGTCGCAGCTAATACAGACTTATATTTTATAGTTAGTTTACTACAAATAATGGTAAATTATCTCTTTCCAGATGGATGTTGCCATATGGTAACATTTTTTTATGTGTTTTAAAAAAAATCAGCTGAAAAGAGCTAAGGATGTATTTCAACAATAGAATACAGTTCATGGTTTCTTCATTTTTTTTACCAGCATGTATAGAGGCCGATCCATCTAAACAACAGTTGAACTGAAAGTCTGCAGTGAAGACGATTTTATTAAATGGTCAACTTGCAAATAAGATTGATCACTGGTAAGTTATTTACTCTACAAATTAGTCCTGATAAGTCGTAATCAATCATCAACATATAACATCTTGTACCTGCTTCGAATTTCTTCATTCATAAAGAATAACATTCTTCAACAGAAAATAGTTGAATTTTTTAATAAAATACAGCGTCATAATTACAAGTTTGAAAAAAGATTGCCAGAGATCGATTCGTTCAATAAAAATGTGGCTTAAGAAATAAATTAGCTTTTATTTTGAGCTAAACTGTGACATTAACTCGCGATTTTACTCGTCAGCATGAAAACACAATGATCTTACCGCATTGAACTAATCAAAATATGTGAACTATGTGCATATCGACATGCAAATGGTACGAATGACAAATTACTAATGGTGTGTATACGTGTAAATATGTTTAATGATGGTAATGAAATGTGTGAAAAAATGAGCCCACCATTCAAGTTGTCGAAATCTGACATAATCTAATGGATATCAATGATTTTTTTCTCTTGTTTCTTCAGTCGTTAGTGGAATACTTGTCAGAAAGCAGAAAAAGAAGAAAAAGATGTTATATTTTACAACAGGAAGATATTATATTTAGATAGTTTGACCTATCCATGATGGATGTGTTTTCCACTATACTAGATGCATATTCGCCATTATTTAATTATTTCAACAAGAAATCAATCTCATTCTCATTCCCATAGGCCTGTTCATCATTCTCTTTTTCTTTTCTCTGATACATAGAAGTAAATTTAAAGAACACATATATATCTTAAATCCTCAATTATCTAGCGACTACTTAATCTACCGTGATAAAATGTATTAATTAACAATAGAAAGATTATAACAAACTAAACAACAGTATAATTACAATTCAAATAGAACATAAAACACACATACTCACACACACATACATACACATCTTAGCTAAAACTATCAAGAAATCGTTATTGATCATGTCAAAAATAAATCATAGATAGTATTTTCAAAAAATGAAGTCAAATTGAGAATGATAATGATAGATCTTCTATTGGAAGGAAAAATAGCAGACAAAAAAGGAAATACTCTCTTTTCAAGTAGAGACCAATTATTTTTATCTAACAACCTCAATATAGTTGATTGACATTGTCAAACCTTACAATTATTATTCCTAATGCAATGTTCTATGTACAGTCAATGAAATACAATTTTTTTTCATTCTGTTATTCAATTTTGGTTAACAATAGCTACAATGATGCTGAGAAATTACTTGTCATTTTCTATTATAGTTTTTAAATATAACTCACTTAGACAATTGTTCATCAGATGAAGTGCGTCAGTTTTACCACCACATTCAGTGATTTGCCCTTCTCTATATACAGCCTATTTTGACCACGAATATATTTACTTAACTAGAGAATAGCCAATGTAATTTAAGTGCAAGACCGATTATTCCGGTCATAGAAGTAGTTTTATAATATTAGGAGCTTACGGATGAACAAAACGGCGAAGTCAACGGCTCCTTGAAAGCGCCTTAATTGGCTGTTAAATGACTTTCGATCATTAAGGCTGTTTCTTAGCCATTTTTTGATCTTCTGAACGGTCTAGAAGTGATCGTTTTTTTTTAAAGGCTAGTTAATGTTGATCGTTTTAAGATCATATTTAGATCAGTTTTAGGCCATTCTAAGATCATTTTCCTCTTTTTAAAGTTATAATTCGACTTCATTTTTTACTACAGAAATGTTTTAACAGCTGGAATTAAAGTCTAGCAATAAGTCTGATAAGCCCCTACTCTCGCTGAAAACGAAAATTTTTTTTTATCTTAACATTTTCTCAATTATTTATATTGTCGATCTAAGACGAAATATAGCGGTCATAAAGAAGGAACATCATCAACGAGCCATTTTTTGACCATTTTCAAAAGGTATCGATCACTTGTTTTCAAAATACGTCCTCTTCAGACCGTGAACTAGCAATCTACAGTCAAACTAAAAACGGGCAGTTAATGGTAGCGTTATATGCTCATTTTTTGAGCTTGACCGTAAACTGCCCATTTTCAGACTGTTACATTAATGATCTAAAAACAAGCAGGTCATGAAACCGTTATTTGACCATTTTTACGTCGTTTCAAGTCATTTCAATCCTCATTTTAAAAGCGTTCTTTGAATATCACTTAACTGGCCATTTACTGTCAGTTTTTCTGAACCTAGGTTGAAACGTAGAATTTGTTCGACATAGAAGTTTTCACAATGTTCTCATGCTTCAGAAGAGAAATCCTAAACCAAGTTGACAATCTTGATTCACCCATGGCATGCTCGTGGACATCGTGACAGGATTATGCTTCGCTCTCTCATATCGCTACAAAATCCCAATTTCAGGCCGTGATCACAATGAATTCTTATTTGGTCAAGTAAGGCTTGAACGCGATCACATCGCGGCAGTTTTTTTTATCGTGATCGACCGTGAGTCGTGAGAGTCGCGCTATAAGTTGCTGTGGTGAGAAGATCATTTTTAACTTCCAGTTTTACAGTCATACCAACTTTGTCTAACTGTCATGCCAAAAGTTGCTATGGGGTTCGCGCACTGAGAAAATATTCATCATAATATCAAGAATTTTAGATTCAAGACAAGACTCACTATCATAGACGCCCTGCAACTCGCTGTCTTAAAAAACTGAAAAATTTCTCATGGCACATGAATAACGGGTTGTCCAAATTAAATTGCCGGCTTTTTTCTCAGATTAAGCTTGATCAGAAAATTTTATTTCGATGCTGAAAGTACCTTTTGAAATAAGTATTTCCCGTTGTTCTACAGCATTAGAAACGCTGAAAGCTATAAAAAGCAGAGCTGCTCAGCACTTTTCATAGAAGAAAGTGTAATTTTTAGTTTTCAAACTAGTTTTGTTACTCGGTTCAAACAAGCCATTAAAGACTAGAATCAAGTCTTAATATTTTAGGTACAAAACCAAATTTTGGGACGATGTTTAACGGTTATGGAAATCGGTTACAAAATATGCGTGTTTATCAGACTTTTGGCGTCTTTCCTTCGATAAGTAAATATCGTAACTTCGTCATTTCTTATCACAGACAGTCAATCCATGGGAAGAATGACGTCTGCTAGACTTTGCATCTGCTCATATCAATTTCTGCAAAACATCGCCAAAAAATATTTAATCCAGTGATATCCTCAAAACACACACCTTTAGTTAGGATGTATAGTGTTCTCAAAGAAAAGACCAAGTAAAACACGATGCATTACTTTTCGAATATGATTCTAGAAAACAATGTTTATTAACAGTTGACCGAATATCAGCATATTGCTCATTTGTCTCTGAACAATAATCTTATTATTTCGCTTTAATTTTAACACTTCCAGTTTGAGTCCTGCGTTATGGTCTGTATTAGAGTTGAATCCGATCCGATTAAACTTTTCAATCTGCCGGTTTTGACCATTTTCCCACCAATTTACCTTTAGAAAACTTTTTTTAGGTTTTTGCTTCTTTTCAAATCACTTTTTCAGCAAAAAGAGATGGAACACACGTGATTTTCTTTTTTTGCATGTAAATTTCAAAAGCATAAACAAAACAGACTTCTATTTTCACCTAATAACGCCTATGATTTCAAGAAGGATTTCAAGGAAAATCGAACCATTTAACGAGTAATGAGCCATATACATGTATTTATGAATACATATTAATTAGTTACGATTTATTCATTTTTCTTATTTTTTCTACTTATCCACACAATAGTATAAAAAAAGAAATCGGTCAGAACCGTTGTCATTTTTGTTCGTGTTGTGACAGTGTGTATAGGAGTATCTATTTTACAGACTCTTTATTCTCATTGTCATGTTTCAATGTCAACGGCATCTCCGTCAGATAAAATAGAACAACGTGAACAAAAATATAATTAGTTGCACTGTGTATATTTGATATAGTGCTGACAAACAAGAAGGCGGAGATAATGTGCTAAAGAGACAATGATTACGTATCATTTTCTTCGGCAGCACTGTCACATATACACAGTGTAACTAATTATATTTTTGTACACTTTGTTTATATTTTGTCTAATGAACCTGTGACTGCCTTATTTATTCATCGTCGACAAGTGCCTATATTTTCATCTCTTGAAAGAAGTTTACAAGGCTTGTTTTAGTGGCAGAAACCAGTGAAAAGCAAATATTTTTTAAAAAATAACCAAACGTTTTTAGGTCGGTCTTCACCGATTTAAGAAACCTTTTTCCGATCTGGTTTAGCTTTCCAACCCGGTCTATCCGATCCAATTGAATTTTTTTCAAACAGTTCCAACTCTGGTATATATTATTAACGAATGTTTCTAGTAGACTGCAGTTTTCCTCATTCTCACTTTCAAGTTTTGAAGGATTACAAGTGAAAATGAATGCTTTTAAGTGCCCCTTCCTCGTCGGAAATGGTGATTTTCGGTCAAAAAATCAGCTTTGAGGTACGCACGTGGAAAGATAGCCTGAAGTATCTACTTTCAGAATCTGTATCGCATTTGGTTACAAAAGTGGTTCTTCGCAGATTTTGAGCAAGTTTTCTAGGCTCCTCGAAAAACCGGGTCTTCAAACAATAGTTTTATCCTGGATACGTATGCAATTAAAATTTTTCTGAACACACAGATTTGTAGAGCAAATTTTTCTGACAAATCAATCGATCAATCAATAGGTTTTTTATTTGAACACGAATGTGTCTAGGTTGTTACAAAAAAGGGAAACTTAAATGAATGTAACTCCTGTGTAAGGAAAAGATTAAAAAAAAAGAAAAAAACCAAGGAAATGTTGCACATAAAAAGAAAAAACTTGAAACGGAGAATTACATGTTCTAATTACCGTTGTAAGAACTACATATTTAAATACAGTCTAAGCCTTCGCCTAAATGCTCCTATGGCAAACTGGGATATCACGGATCGCGGCAAGAGATTCCACTCTATACATGCGCGGGGAAGAAAAGAGTGTTTTGTTGCTTCTAAGCTTGTTTTCGGGATGGCACCGATTATTCAACCTATCCGACGTCCTGCTAGTTAACGGTGTGATCATGTTAAATCTTGAGAGAGTGCTGTTTCCTATTATAATTTTATGAAAATGTAACAAACGAAAATATTTTCGTCGTTCACTTAAGTCAGGAAAATTTAATTTGTTCAGTAATAATGAACTGATCGTTTCATAGTCATTACAAATTATTCTGGCTACCACCTTTTGAACAGAGTCTAGTGGATGTAGATGCGTTTTTGCAGTATCATAAACAACAGAACAATAGTCCATAACTGGCATTATACACGTTTCAAAAACGTGAAGACGAAGAGAAGATGGTGCGGTGTTAAATGCACGGTGCATTGCGCCTAACATCCCTCTACACTTTTTGGCTACATTAGAAATATGATATTTCCATGTTAGATTATGCAGTAAAAAAACTCCTAACAACTTAATATTGTTTTCCTTGACCAGAGCCTGTCCTGATAAAAAGAGCGAACTTCCTAGAGTAGACGATGGTGTAGCTGTTGAAAAGGGCATAAAAACGCACTTATCGATGTTTAACTTTACTAGCATTTTGTCACACCAGTCCGACATCGCATCCAGGTCATTTTGAGCATTTACCAAATTAGTAAAATCGTGTACAGGGACAAGAAGAAAAACATCGTCGGCAAAAGACAAGCAATTGTTGAAGGGGGAAAAGTGCTGGAGATTTCTCTATATAAGAGTTACATCTGAAGTATTTCCAAAGACTTTTAATAGCGGTTTGTCGTAGAGAGTTTATTCTTTTTTTGTTTAAAAGAGAAAAAGAAACTACATCGACTGGCCGACGCCGATTTTTGAATTAGGTCTTAGTGTTTTGTCAAATTGAGGATTTTTAGAAAATTCAGAAGGATTTTTCGAGTTTTGGAGGTTAAAACCAACAAAGGCTTAATTGAAAAATCGGCGCCGGTCAGTCCATGTAGTTAGGTGTCTAGTTAAAATAAAACTCTCCAGCTTGAAGTATATTAAAAAATCTTGGGAAAAACGTTCGGGTCCTTTTTAGACCTTGATCTCTAGAAAACTCCTGAACTGTAAGACTTGGAGGCAAAAAAGTCTTTTCATTCCCGTAATTCATTAAACCTAACATTTATGCCATGGAAAGTTTCGTCAAGATCAGATGTACGATGTCGGAGATAATTTCTGAGGGGGAGGGACGGGCAAAACTTAAACTGAAGCGATTAAAGTAAAGTAAAAAATAAGGTTACTGCTGAAGAACGAAGGAGGAATATGCTGATGTTCGATTTCTCGATCAACCTAGAGTGGAAACCAAAAATTGTGGGAATGTAAGACTGGGCTATGACACTAGCGAATAATTCCTGATTACGACATGACTTCCCGAGAGTCTAAGATTCAAAAAGCTACTTACGTCGATTATATGACATACGGGATTTCTACATTACATAGGTTCGAAAACAGCGAATGAATCGCGACAAAAGCGCGATCTTAAAATAAGACTCTTATTTCGTGATCGTAACCATAATCATGTTACGTGCACTTGTCGCGACGCGAGAAAGATAAGAAAGTTGACTTGGGTATGATTTAATCACATAATGATATAACAAGACGATGCGCTGTGTAATCATTAGAAAAGATTTTTTCCAGTGCTTACACTAGCAAAATAAGAGATTTGAAAAGACAGTATAATAGAGACAGCTTTGGTTAGTCGGATGCTCAAACGATAGTAGTGGTACCACTAGCTTGCAATGAAATATAAAGATTGGATTCCATCGACTGATACACGTGTATACAGATGGCGTAAGATAACAAGCGCTTTTATGAGGAAAACAAACTACTACTTAAATAATGCCTGGAAAGTATAAGAAAATTCCTTACGAAATGACAAGAAACGATTAGTATTTTCTGTATACCGAAGACAGTTCGTGGATAAAATTCTATTATCTTTAAATTCTTTCGTATCAGCATATTCATTATGAACATTCTATACATATATTTCTGTCTACTGAACATGATGTTTTGAAACTGTTGTTTATTAAGAAAATAATCAGCTTTATTTGGAACAAAAATCATTTTGTTTTTCTGTCATAGTACCTCATTAATAAAAATATCTCTCTATGTTGAAAATGAATACATACCAGATCTAGCTCGTTCTAAAATATTCAATCGTTCTCCATTAACAATCTGTATATCATCAGCACAATCGTCAATTAACGTACTATCACTCACTTTTCGCCATAATTGTATTATACCTAAAATAGAGAAAAAGAGAAACGAAGATAAGTATTATATACGATGGTTTAATGGAAATTAGGTTGAATACCTACGTTCATAAGCTAATGCGTATCGTTTAAATAAGGGCAATAAGGCATCATTTGTTGTTATTTGTTTTTCTTGCGTTTTAATATGTGAATAGGCTAATAAAATTTCTTTGTCAACATTGACTTTTTCATTTAAACTATTAATAATGTGAAATAATTTTGGTTTCGATAGAAATGGTTCAACAACGTTTAAAATGGATTTATGATTAAATAAACGAGTTTGTACATCGTTTAATGAATGAAAACTTGAACGAGTAGAATAATTTAAATGTTGTTGATGACTTTTTTTAAAAATAGGTGTTGAATGAGTAGATGTTGCCGGTGTAGAAGGTGAAGATGAAATTTTTTGTAATTTTTCCATATCAGAATAGTAGCCCTCCATTGATGATGTTAATATTGGTTGTAATTTTTTATATTCATTTAATTTTTGCAGTGCATTATGACAACATGTTATTGTTGTTTCGATTTCAGTTCGTAACATTTCTTGTAAATAATTCAATTTTAATGGATTTAATGATGTTGTTAACGATTGTGTACGATTTGTTAATGTTGGTGTAGGTGATGTCTGAACCGTATGACATTCAAAATAGAATAGACAATTATCAATTGTTTCTTTTTGCCTTAATAATCGTTTGAATAATATTGGTTGAACGTAGGTAATAATTCGTAGAATACTCTCTAAATTTGTCATTAATTTATCAAGATCCAATTCTTTTCGAGATGGTAGTTGATCATTAGGGATATTTGCTGAAGCAAATATACCCAATATTTTTGATAGAAAACGATCAGGTTTCAATGTACGTATAGGAAATTGTTCGGGATCATGAAGAAAAATTTTTGAATAAATTACTTCAAATATTTCAAGAGAAAATGGTAATTGTGTTAAAAGAATATCAATTGATAATGTTGTAAGAATTGTACGAAATGTTAACGGACTCAAACGATTAATATAGATGATGCAATCATCATAATTATGTGTACGAAGATATTGAAGAATTTTTGTTTGAGCAATATCAACTGGAGCATTACGAATACTCATTTCGTCTAGATCATTGAACTAAAAATAAACAAAACAACATTATAAAAAAAAAGATGCTTGGAAGCACGCATACTGCTTCAAAAGATTACAAAATGAGAGAATGATTCTGGTTATTAATTTACATTCATAAGTGTGGCAAAAATTGTGATTAATATTCTCTCTCTCTCTTTCTCTCTATTCATAATAGATTATAATGTAGACTTTTATCTTAAAGATTTTATATTTAAATTAGTTTACTCAATCTATTCTTGTATTACTTCTACTATTTCTATTACTTTTAATAATTTATCAGTATCTTTTTGATCATTTTTGATACATTTTTCTATGATTAAGAAAAACAACTAATGTTTGTTCGAATAGTTCAATCATATATGTTTCCGTAGAAAGATATTTTTATTGTTTTTATTAGAAAATAAAATTTTCTTGACATTTGCGTTATGAAAAACAACTCATTTTATTAAACAAATGTTCTTCTATTTAATCAAACAATATCATCCATCACAAACACTCCTGAAGACAAAAAAAATATATATATTTCCTGAAAAGGGAATAAAGAAAAATCATTTTGTTCGTGATGATTTTTTGTTCTCACTATCATTGTCTATCTATAGGGCACACAATTAAATTGATTCTTTTTTATTTTGAAAAAATGAAAATAATAATCATAGTTTGTCACATTTGTCCTACCTTGTACAAAAAAACAATTTAAAATCAGTTTTCACGCGCATACACACTCCAAATACGCTCCATCACCATCACCACCATTGTCGCTGCTACTGCTTCTTTTCTGTTGTTGTTTTTTTTTTTTTTTGTTGTTCCATTATCTATCACCTTCACAGACCTATATCTACGTAATATATCTGTATACTCTTCTCTTATCGAAAACTTTTTTTTTTTTTCTCATTATGTACACATCAAATAATGGAATTCTCTTTCTTTTAGGCATTATTTTTCGGTATATGATTGTTTTATCCAGCTAAGAGAAAGAAACTACTATGGTTCTATGTACTACAAAAATATTCCATCGTAAACGTGAGATAAATAACCTATAAATCGATGATTAGGATAACACTGAAGAAAAAAAAAAGAGAAAAAGTCGAATATTCATTAGTATATAAAGAAAATTCTCGTTTTTTCCTTTCTGTATATAAAGAATAGAAATCTGTTTAACAAAGAAAATTTTGAGTATCAAAGACAGACTTATTTGGATTAAATAATAAGTGCTTGAAAAAATAAACATATACATAAGTGATATTTGTACACAGAATTAGACACACATTAACCTTGGACATGTATACTATTTGATTCATTCTGTTACATGTATCAAAATAGAGTTGACTATTATACATACAAAAAAAAGAAAAATGTTGCATTGAACAGATTAGTTTTTTTACTTCTTGACAACGAAACCACTAGTTTTTTTAAGAATGAAACATTAGACGAAGAGGCAAGCATGTTGTGATTTTAACATTTGTACAAAAAAAAAAGCAAAAAAAGACACGATTCTTTAGGGATAGATTTCATGACACATTCCTTGGTAAAGTCTTTTCTCCATAGTGACTACCTGTCGTCTACGTCAGAGTAATCTACGAAGCATTAAAAGAGTCAAACGTTTACTATTCTAATTCAAAGATATAACTTCTTAATAGAAAACTGCTGTTTTAGTTCATAGATGTTCAAAAATAGATGAAAATAAGAAAAAGAAATTATATATATATGTATGATCGTATGTTTTTCTGTATTTTTCTGTAACTTATAATAATTAAAATTTTAAACCGAAGGCTGTCACATTTTGAATAAACGTTTGTTGTTAATCGGGTACAAATTATATTCAAAGCAGAGAACTGTAGTTCTTCCAAATTTTTAGATTTGCCCTCTGTGTTATATGTCTAACATGAAGATATCCAAAGTGCAAAAAATGAAGAACAGGAGTTTAACGACTGGTTTAGGGATGAAAATCTTATTTTGGCTCGTGTTATAGCAAAAAAAGTCTGACATTTAGTTCGTTCGTGAACGAAAATTCTGTTTTTTAACTGAGTTTTAGAATTCTTGAAGATTTTTTAGTATAGGATTCAAATTTCTAAAATTTGAGAGACACTGTTTTAATTTTTTGTCGTACTTTTATTAGTTCTCAGGTCGGAGACTTTTTTGAGACCATTCAGTTAATCATACCTGTGTGGTTATCGAATAATTTGATATTATCTCGACTATCTGTCGCAGTTGTTAGTTGATTATTTTTTGCATTCGATAGAGGAGATTCTGGTCAATGACACGAACAAGATGTTATATTAAAAATGCTTGACTATGATTATCATAATTAATTTATTGTATAAAATATGCTCGAATTTACATCACATGTATTTCGAAAACAATATCAGAATTTATACAGTGAAGTAATATGCTGATTTTCACATATGTTATAGAATTCAGAATTCTGAACAACTTTATCATTTGGCATAGTATCAAAATCGGCTTCTGAGACATAGTAGAGGTTTGTCCCTGAGAACTCTGTGTATTTTAATGAGATGTCTCTTTTTCCCCCAATGCATAAAAAGAAAAAAAAGACAATCTCAAGTGCAGTTGATTGTGTCTTAATTAGCTTAATGAATTCAAACGATCATGAGCGCAAAATCATATGGTAGGGAGAGGAATATCTTGGCTACAAAATGAGGTATTTTACAACTAATTATCTCTAAAGCTTACTTAGCAATCAATTATTAATTCAAACTCCGTGTATTTGAATGGACTGTCTCTTTTTCCGCCGAGTGGAAGAAAACGAGACACTTTCATGGGGCTCTTCGCATTTTGGATATGGTTCAAAATCGGTCAGAGATTTTTACTTCAACGTGTAGAAAAATGTTTGCTCTACCACCATGTTCAACAACAAGTTTTTTCCGACCAAAAATGACTGAGAATTAATAAAAGTATGAAAAAAAATTGAAAAGGTATCTCTTTTTCCCCCATAGTACTCTATATACTTCATTTCTATAAATACATATTATTCGTAAAATTGTTTGTGACGATCGTCATACCCAGAAAAGATAGACAAACATAGAATGAGTGTATTATTTTATTATAATCTTGATTGTTAGTTCGATAAAAAGACGTCAGTCTTCAACAGAAAATTGTTTTCAGATGATATGAACGTTGGATCGACTTTAAAGCAAGAATAAAGGATCTATGAATGAATAGTAACTTCAATACGAAAAATAAACCTATTGGATGTATCGTGCAGTGACTGACCACTACTCCAAAATTTCAAGATTTCTACATTATTTTTTCTATTTGTTACGTACCAGAATAAACAAGTGATACGTCCAAGATCTATAGTTTAAAAAACCAAGTATACTTCGATGTGAAACTGTACTATGTTTTTGAATTATTATTCTTTTTCTTTATTCTTATCGTTGAATAAATATGAAATGTTCAGTATATACCTTAGTATCGACGTCATCTGAGAAAGATATTTATGGTTAAAGTTTATCTTGTTCATCATTATAAATTCTCAAGTACTACGGGATTGTATTTATTACGCTAAAGAACTTTTTATCTTACCTTTGATTTGACATTTTTAGAACTTTTGTTTGACACTTTTAAAGCGAGGAAAACAAAATGAGACGTAACATCAGCTCTATTCATTATTGATAACATCTGGATATTTTGACAGAATAAAACGAATGTCCTCTGTCTGATGTGGTCTCGAGAAAATTAAAAAGCGTAGTCTACGATTTATGCCATATCAGAAAATTATTGAGCGTAAACTACTGGTGAAAACTAACCTATTCAGTCATTAGAGAACCAACAAGACCAAGGACGTTCAGAGAAAGTTAGCCCAACTTTTCAAGTAATTAATTGATATTTCCATTTGGAATTTATATTTTTTTGAGTTTGACATCATAAAATGAAGAAGGGTACCAGGAAGTCTCAATTTTCGATTATACAGTGATACAAAACGCTGAATTTGACAAAAAAAAGAATATCATTTCAAAAAATAAATCGACGTTCCTATTTAAGCAATTAAGACTTGTTTTTGTACTTGTGTATGAAAATTATTCTAACATTTATTGTGTCATTAGCATCGGTCAGCTTCAGTAAGCTTTTCATTTATTAACGAGATGTTTTCTAGAAACCGAAACGACTCCGATTGACACACAATTAAAAAAAGAAATAATCCGGTCTATTATCTGACACCTTCAGTCTAGATTAGACGCTTTACTGTCAGAAAATAGTAATTCTTTCGACAGTAGTACACAAAGACTCCTTTAAGTCAAGCTTAGAATGTTATATATAACAAAACAACAACTCTGTATCTAATATTCGTAAACTATTTCTGGTTGTAGAAGCTTTTGCTTCTTTGCTTGGATTATTCTGTCTTCATAAATCACACATTTATGAAACTGGATTAATGAAGACTAGCTATCCCGTTTGCTTTACTTTACTTTACTTGTTGTTGTGTGCCTTGTTCTATTAGAATTTTAATTTCTAGTATCGACTACTACATGCATAAAATCAACAAATTATTCCTATCTTAATAAACACTATCGTTTGAAGAGACCGACATCAATATAAATGGTTGACATCGTCCATCTCGATAGACTGTTGGCCTGGATATGTTAAACAGCTGACTATCAGCCATGTTGTTCTATTTTACTGTAGTCTATTATTGGAAGATCATCATAGATGTGCTATACGCAAAATATGCCACTAACAACCGTTTAACATGTATTTATTCACTAGAATAAACCAAGGGAAAGATAACTTTTTTTACTCCATAATTGTTGTGAGCGCCCACTTTTTAACACTAGTTTTACATTTGCTTGTTAAAAATACTGTTCAGTCCAAGAGTTTATCAAAGAGTCTGATCAAATCAATAACAGAAAATTCTCCACAGGAATATTTTGCGTAACAATTCATCAGACTAAGAGCCAATCTCTTCCAATATGTATTGTTTTTCTTTTGTTCAAGAACGTATTTGACGAAACAGTGTTATGAATATAAGACAATTTTAAAAGAATAATAAAAAATTTCAGACGAGAGACCTCAAAATAAGAGTAAAAAACAAGGCGAATGTTGTTTAATTTGTTAAAATTTCCCTTATCCATAAAGATTTTAATGAACATATAAGATATAGAAGGTGTGCTTCTGTTATTTATAAGCTGGAATATGGGAAATAAACCAGACTTTGATTTTTAGTGCAATCCTATTGTCAAAAATTTACAGCTCTTCGGTTCTTTGAGAAATCAGTAAAAACCGCTTTATACATATGTACATCTAGTCAATTTGAATGCAATCAAGTCTCTATTACATTTAATCTTCTCACACAATTATTTAATTTGTTAAGAACCATTTCCTTGTTGAATCATTTACGTTTTTTAATGATTTTATTGATTGAATTTTAAAGCGACAACAAACCAAAAAAGAAATATGAGAAAAAAAAACACACACGTTGAATTATTATTTTTTTCCAGTTTATTGCTTTTTTTGATCATTGCTTCAAAAAAAACATTAAAATTTTTCAGATATGATAAGATACACAAACACAAAACTGAGAACAAAACAATATGAAATAACACGCTAATGATATGAAGTCACAAGTTTGTATTTATTATTTTGAAAACAAATGAACAAAAAAAGAACAAACAAACGCAATTAGGAAATGAGAAAACGTCCATCAAGAGTAGAAACTAATAGTAAGAATTTCTGGGTGGAACGTCTAAATATATATTTATATGTCAAGTTTAGAAGGAAAAAAGAAGAGCAAAAAGCGTCGCTTGTTGCACGAAGAAAAAAAAGTAAATAAAAGCGTGGGCTCATGGAAAGACGAGTATACACGAAGAAAGCGTATTAGTTCACTGGCGCAATAGAAAAGAAAACAAAATAACAAAACAAAAAATGAACTGGAAGGATAACAACAACACCGTTCCTCATATTAATCGCAGATATACATACAAGGTAAAATAAACAAAAAAAAGAGTGGTTTAAAAAACTGTATAGTAAATGACTAACACGTACAAGAAAAAGGGTACAATTGTGTATATATATATATATCAACCTTGATTTTAGTCTTTTATTTTGTATAGCTTTGCTTCATTTACAGCAGAAATGCTAAAACAGCACCTAAACACCGGACTATGCGGCTTTGAGAGATGTGCTTTCGTGACACATATACACCTAATTGATTATCTTTGAGAACAAAACAAAAAAAATATGGAAACACAAAAAAAGAGACTTTGCACATAGCAATACGATCTGTGCATTTTATGTGACAATTTGTCGAAATATCTGATTAATTTTTTTTTTATACATGTATACGAGCATTCAGAATACATACGAAGAGAGAGAGAACACAAATATAAAACACGTTGAAAAATGTTGCATTTCTTTCACTGTGTTTTGACTGAAAAACAGAGAGACAAAGAAGGCAGAGAGAAAAAGTTAAGTTTCTTATCCCTGAAGTTTTTGTTGTATGCGCAAGAATTAGGTATATGTGTCTAAGCACCGTTTTTCTAAACCTGTTTCAGGGGAGGAAGCAAGCACACTTACTTTACCTAATTACTGGAAGTAGAGAACCACCGGAAATGACGGACTAGCACTCAGAGAAAAAAAAGCAAATAAAACAAATAATTTTTTATTTTTTTATTGAAATCTTTTTTACTTTACTTTAAGAAAAATTTGACTAATCGAGAAGAAGAAAAAACAAACCGATGATTTTCCCTGGGTCCGTCACAGACGAAAAAAGAAAGCGCTTTTTGTTCGAAAGAAGACAGATCACTGTATGACGGAGGAAAAACATGAACTGCAAATGGGAAAGAAATGAAAGCAAACTATATACAAAGAATATTTGACAATAAACTTCTTCGCTCTATATCGTTTCCTTTGGCAATAAATTCTTCTACTCACGTAAACTTCACAATTTTTCATATCAGAAATAATTTCAATTGTAAATGAAAAAACAAGAAAATATGAGCAAATATGAAAAACTACTACTAGCTACAGAATGTCTTAATCTTCTCTGTCATGAACAAGGAAAGTGACATTCCAGTTAGTTACAATACAGTACGACTAGGTGCTAATTTTTTTATTGTTATTTTTTTTTTGTTTTGTTTTTTGTTGAGATATTTTCACTGTTTTAATGATGGAAAAAAAAAAGCGACGAAAAAAACATAAGACGAGAAAATATGCATTACAATATTTTTATTGCATGATGTTTAGTATCATCAGACAAGTGCAAAAAAGAAAGTGTATGAATACAGTATGTATGTTATTATTTCTCTCTTACCAACATACATATTGCAAGAAATTTTAAATAAACAATAAACTTACTCCTTTTTTGTTAGATGATTGGTTGAATGGTTGGTTGATTTGGCAAATATAGAAAGACGTACATCATACATGTAACGATTATTATCATTTCATCATTGTAGAGTGAAATAGAAAAAAAAAAATAAAATGAAAAACAAAACAAAATGGAAGGAACTCGAAAGAAGCAGAGCTCGGTGTTTATAAATTCATTCGTGACAGAATAGAAAAAAAAATCAAACAAGCATGCACAAATAGAGCGTTCACAGATACATGACATACATGGACATTCCGAAAAGGACGGAAATAAGTAAACTTCAACGTAAACAGGTACATACAACATATGAAAACGCACAATACATTCTGTCTTTTAAATGGAAATGAGTTAGCTTATAATACCAAAAAAAAAGAAAAAAAAAACGAAGAAGAGAGATCTACTTTCATATATAGATATATACAAAAGGAGACGAACTATATGCTGTTCATTTTAAAAAAATTATAGATATAGGAATGAGAAAAATTAATTTTTTTTTTCTATATTTTTTTGGAGTAGTTTTACATACAATAAAATTGCAGCCAGCATTCACTCTAACTACTATTGAAATTTTAGAATAGTCACAGGAGAAAAGAATAAGAAACGCATTGTCGTTGTTTTTCAAGAGTTTTAAAAATCGAAGTAAGTATATTATTATTCGACTAAGAATGAGAAAGAGGAAGCTAAAGCAAAAAAAAAACAAAACAAAAAAACCAACAAAAAATATATATATAAAGTTCTGACTAACTGATTTATTGCCAATTTGTTATCGGTTGTTGTTGCCATGTATTATTATCAAATGATATATTTGATTTAAATGGATTAAAATTAAAACTATCCATTGGTAGTTGATCATTGAATGTTGACGCAAATGCTTGAAATAAATTGTTATTGTTTGTATTGGCATGAAACAATTTATTATCTGGAATGGAATTATTGGAAAATGCAGCTGCTATACCACCATTTGGTCGTGTAATCGCTGAATAAGCCGATATTGTTGAAGATGAAGATGATGAGGTGCTTGAATGTGATGGTGCCGGTGAGACGGATGCACCATTTGTTGAATGATTAGTGTCAGAATTAAATAAACTAGATGAATGATAATTATTATTAATGGGTGTTGAACCACTATTCATACTACTGTTATTGGAAGACTGATTTCGTTGACCAATTACTAAAACATTCGAATATAAACCAAATAATAAGTAGAGATTAGAATAATAAAAACTTTTAAATTACGAAAAAAAAATGTCATTTACTTTTTCTTGGCATAAAATTACTGTTGTTCATTGAAGTTTGTTGTTGTTGTTGTTGTTGAAAATGTGTTGTTTTATTTCCACTACCATTGTATTGTGTTGTATTAGCTTGTTGGTTATTGAAATGATGTTGATTGTTATAATGTGTGCTGGACGGAGGTTGAAGTTGCGGTGGCGGTTGATGATAATTAAGAGAATTTAAATTTCCTATATTATGTTGAGCTGTCGACGCTACTTGTAGCTGTGGCGAAGAAATTGTCGGTTGTCTATTTGCATAAGGAACAGATGATGGTTGTGCATGACTAGCATTAAAATTAACAACATTTTTTGAATTATGGCTGCTATTATTAACACGATTATAAATTCCTTGACCCGATTGACCAGTTGTATTTTGTTGTTGTAATGTATTTGTTGTATGTTCAGTAATGATCATGTCTGTCATACATTCTAAATTCCACCAGAATTCTTTACCGAGACGAGCTATCCATGCATTGTCATCTCGAAGGAGATAACGATCTTAAATTGAAAGAAAAAAAAATATAAACAGATTTTCAACGAAAGTATTCGATACTAAAAACAGACGTTAAATTCTTACCAGCATTTTCAAAAACTGTCCAATCCACATCAGGTTCACTTGATGGTGATGGTAATTGTGGCGTTAACGTAGTGTCCAGAAAAGGATTATTCTGTGTGAGACTTGAATCACAAAAAGCTAAAGATAAAAAATAAAAATAATTTCCACAAGGTCATACCCATAAACTAAAACGTTGAAGTAAACTATGATTTATATCCAACTAATGGAAACAAAAACAGTATATTTACTACGTGTTAAATATCCGCAGTCTTCCGATAGAATGTTAACTCTCACACTTATGGATTTTTCAGATATTCTTTGTCGAACAAAGAGTTCAAACTGTTTTCGTAACACTAAAAGTAAACAACAAATTCTTACTTGAAGACATATCCATTTTGTTATGATTTTTACAGAATATTAGGACTTGTTATTTATTCTAATTAATTTTCACCACTTGTATTATTGTTGTTTATTGTTTAGTGAATATTGTTTTGCGTGTATTATTATTAATGGATATATGACAAGATTTATGAGAGAGAAACGACGAAATGTGTAAGATGAAAAACAGAATAAAACTGTACAATATTATTTTGTTTTTGTTTTAAAAAGAGAGAAGATCACAGGGTTATTTGCAGACGTTCGTTTGTGTTAATTAAGAAATGCAAGAAGAATAACACTGTTCGCAGATGCTTATTATTTGTACAATTTTCAATGAATATATGTTTATAGATAATTTTTGAAAGACGATTGGTAATAATAAAACAGAGATAGACGAAAATTGTTTGAGTATAATAATAAGCACAATTTAAGATAAAACAATACTTTGAAATAAAAATTGTCTGATTATTCAATAAGAGTAACAATAAGATAAAACTTATTAATTAATATGTAGATACTGAGTACAGTAATAAAAGAAAAAACCAAATATAGGAAAAACACGAGAAGATCAATAAACTATGCTAATGATGACTGAACTTGTGGTGAATAATATCATTTATAATGATAGCAGCCGAGCGAAAACAAAGGATAGAGAATTGATCTAAAATAAAAAATATAAGATAAATTAAATAATGACTATAAATTAATCTAACAACAATGAGTCATGTGCAAGCAGATTACCTGTCAATTATAATAATCGTAAATATAGAAATAATTTAAATCAACTAAAAATTTTTGAAAAAATGTCAATTAAAACTACAGCAAAAAATAATTTGGTTTTTTTATAAAATCAACATAATTTAGTTTTCCCATTCAGTCTGCATGTCTATTCACCGCAAGCGGAAGTAGATGTGTAAAAATGTAATCCTCAAAATTCTATCTTACTTGTTATTCTGTTAAGAAATTTGAATTAAATAAATAACGACAATACATTTTAAAACTAAATTATAGATCTTGAAAAATAACAAAAGAGAAGAAGGCAAAAAGAATTGAGTGGTCCAATCTATTTTTTTCTCTCCGTCTCTCTCTCTCTCTCTCTCTCTCGACGTTCGGTCATATACTCATCTCTCTTTTTCTCTCTTTTTATACGTACAAAACTATATTTGCCTATAATATATAGGAGACAATGTATACAATCACAAGAAGGTTGTTAAATCTCTTTTCTTCTTTTTTGTCTTTAATATGATGAATTTCGTTCATTTTGTGTGGCGTTGACTCTTTCTTTTCTTCTCCATTTTTTTTTTTTTTCTAGTATATTTATTTCTATGATAGGAAAATTCTGAGCAGCTTTGCACACTATTGACGGACGGATATATCGGAAGAAAAAAAAGCATATGAATTAAAGACAAATTCAAAACAGATGTATTGTTGTTACACTCGTTTTTCTGCTTTTTTTTTTTCTTTTTCTTTCTGACATGATTTAGAAAGATATGTTAGAAGGCGCATATCTACATACATAGGCTACCGAACATTGTGCATTATTTCTTTTTTTTTTTGTCACACTTGTCTGCTGAGAGAGGAATACATCCCAGTGTTTACAAAATTTAAAAATATACCATACTCGTGATTAAGAATGAAAATTTTTACAATTTAAAATAAATTAATCGAACTTATGACATTTTCTTTTTAATAAGATCAAATGGATACTGATGATAATGTTAGCTAAAACTTTGCTCTAATTTAATAATAAACGGTGTAATATCTTCATATATCTACTTAATCTAGTTTTCACCGAAAGCTTACACTCAGTAAATGGATAATATGTGTAAAATCAACAGCAAATTAGAATGTTACTCCTTCAAAAAAACTCGATTTTCAATTAGCCACAGTTTTGTAGAATGTTAGATCAAATATGTTTTTTTTTATAGTAACAATATTACACACCTTCACGGTTTAATAATAATAAAAAAACAAAAATTCTATCTTTTTTTTTTTTCGAAACATATCAAATTTGTTATGCAATAGTTGTGCAATTATATATTTGAAATTTGTTATGTCAGAATAAAATTCTCTCAACAATAAGGGTAATTGAATAATAGATACCTTCACTAATTGAACTATTATGTGCTTTCAAACAACATAATTTATGAATTTTAAAATAAAAAATGACAACAGATACCAATTTTCTCAACGGATATAATATTTTTATAAAATGCATAAGATTACAAATTTTGTGTAATCAATCATACATTTTCTCTCTTACCAGAAAATCTGTCTAAAAAAAACCCAGATACCTGTTATACTATTGTGGTCATTATCTATAAAAGAAATTCTATGTTTTATTATTATTATTCGAGCACATCTTTAATATTGAGTTTCATAAAAAATATAAAGTAAAAAAAAGCACCAAACACATACGAGTATATACATAGAGAACAAATGCTAATAACAAAAAAGAGAAGAAGAGTTTGCTACTACTACTATATAAACTCCTCTCCCTGTTTCTCTATATGTAGTACTAGAGTAAACTATTTTTCTATACTTTTTCGTTGTGTGTCTCTCACTCTCTCTCTCTATATATATATACATAATAAGACTTAAAACAAGACAAAATGTGAATACACACAATATTCACTTTTTTTTGGGTTAAATTAGATAAAAAGAACAATATATGAAGAAAAAGCGAGAAAGATTACGGACGACATTTTTTTTTTTTTTTTTTGCTTAACTGGCGATCGACAAGTGACTGACTCTAATATGTAAACATACGCACACTCTTATGAAGATGATAGAATAGATTAAATAAACATTTCAAGTTTATAAAACAAAAATCTCATCTGAACATTCGACAATATAAACATCTTATCATATGTGTGTAACAAACTTTAAATCGACACGTACACGTATCTGATGTCGTTTATATACAAAAATCAAAAAATGTCTTCAATAATTTACCTGCAAAAAGAATTTTCCACTTGAACTTTGTTTTATACAAATTAAAAATAAAAAAGTAAATGTGTAACAATGACAGAGAAAGATTTTCAACCAATAAATTTTTTTTTGCATCTAGTTTGTCTCATATTTTGTTTTAAATAACAAAGTTTGATATTTCTCATTACAATATATTTTTTTTTTATCGTCTTTTAATGCAATTTTTTTTCTTCTTCTTCTTCTTCTCCTTCTATTTAGACTCCTGTTTATTATTTTGCTTATCTTAAAAAAAATGCAGCTGAGCAAATCTAAGATAAAACTCTTGGCGCTTTTTACTTACGCTCGAGAAAGAAACAAGAATATTAATTAAATATAATGCTCGACTATTTCAAGTCATTTATATAACGCTCGCATATAAATACTTTCTCTCTCTTTTCTATTCGTTAGAAGTCAGACAATGAACAATAACTCTCTAAAAGAAACCATCCAAACATAAGATTTCTTCTTTTTTTTTTTCACATAATCAAAATGCAACAGGTTTTTTATTTTTGTTTTAGTTCATTATTCTGTTTAATAGAGTATAATATATACAATAATATTTAACTATTTATTTATTTTTTCTAATGCACATGACACTGAATCAAATAGAAAAATTTATTCCACTATTTCCTCTCTTTTGATACTCAAATAATGATAAATAAATGATTTATGTATAGGTATGTACATTGATCCATTGAGAAAAGATCGGTACATATTAAAATTCAATTTCAACAAATAATATCCAGTTTGACATTGATTAATTTTATTACGATTATGTAATAGTGATGAGAAAAAAAGAATTTATGAAAAAAATAAGAGAAAGAAAAAAAAAAAACGTTCATTATGTGATGAATGTAAAATGGGCGTTAACTTTGATATAAAAGTCACAATCGGTCAACACAAAACTTATGATCCGGATTAATTATGTAATAATATAAAAGAGTTAATGATGTCCTGAGGTTGAAGAAGATAAATGAATAATTAACTAATAGTATGGACTTTCAAATTGAAAATTCAAATGGAAGTTATCCATTTAAAAATAAAGGACTAAACTACATATTTACCATTACATTATTACTTGGACATAAAATATATATGTTGTTTTTTTTTGTCTAAAAACGATACGGATCACATTTCTAATCTAAACAAAACACTTGACCTTATTTCCTTAAGCCAATAATCAATGTAAACACCAATGAAAAGGTCTTTTTTTTTCACAGATCAATACTAATTATGAGTGTGACAACGTTAATAACAGACCAGAACCAGAGGCTTAGTTTTCAACGACTTGATCCCATAAAGGTAGACTACGTTATTTAATTTAGACAAAAAAGAAAACAAATAAACTTAGACTTAGAAGCTACATTCACATACTGCACATCTCAATTTCATTTTTCACAAATCTGACTGCGCTGTAAAAAGAGTAACGAAAGATAATGCAAAAAGTCACAGGAAAAATGTGAGATTATGAACATTGTCACATGTTTTCTTGTAATATTATCTGTTTTCTCGACGCTTTTCTTTCGTCGGAATTACACTTGAATATATTGTAAAACAGATTTCCTGTAACATCACTTTTCATTATTTCGAATTCAACTACAGAGTGAATCTAATGTTAGATTTTCTCATTCTATATTTCTACCAATAGAATAGTAAATTAACGTTTTAACCGTTATCATAGCATATACCATTGGTGTACCCACCCCTCCCGCCCACGGTCTCTCTGCCACTCACGGCGAGGCATATGAACGTGACTTAACAGGCAGGCAGTTTTGTCTTTGTCTCAACTCGAATATGTCCCTAAACGAAAAAACTATTATTATGTTTTTCGGGTAATAAATGTTTATGATAAGCTACATTGAAATCGTCGTGAAGTGAAAATATTGCCATTGAAGCATAGTGTGTATCTGCTCTTCTTTTACAGGTACCAATTGAAATAAAAGGACAAATTAAGTGAAAGACGTCCTATATCATTTTTGGGTTTCGAGTGTTTGCCGCCAAGTTTCTTTTATCAATTTATAGGTTTTAAGTGATGCTCTTTACGATGGAATAGTCAAAATCTGGATTCCTTAAGTTCCCCATAAAGTGAACTTGTTCCCAATTACTTTCATACCGTATTAAACTCAAACCACACTCACTTTTCTTAAAATGTTTCGAATGATTGTCTTGATCTGTATTACAGCGGGTTAGATAGGTCCAGAAATCAAAAAAGTCGAAAAAGGTGAAAGTTGTTCGACCAACTTTTAAGGAGTAAACCGTAGACTTACTTATAATTTGAGTAAAAAAGTGCATCCTTTCATGATTCTTAAATGTTTTTTTCGGTAGTTTTTCCTTGCCTTAAATACATTGCAAAAGAATTGTACTCAATAATTATCTGTTCAAAATAAAATTCAGCTTGTAATCGTCTAAATGCGCTTAGACTACACTTAGACCACACTAGTGGTATAAATAAGAAGACTATATGTGCATTTAAAGTGATAAATGTTGATTACAATTCTTTTGCAATGTATTTAAGGCAAGGAAAAATTACCGAAAAAAACATCTGAGATCGTAGCAACGGCAACCCTCGGCCGTTACATCATACGTTTACCTCTTCAAACTCATGTTATTAGGATTAGATTTTCAATTTTCCCTTGACTTCCGTCTAGGGGAAGAGTAGAGTTGTCGGTCTGTCCATGCGCAAAACATGGAAAAATGGCCGTCAGTCAATCTTCGGCAGATCCAATCAAAAGAGAATACCAGTAAAGTATACACGTCAATGCAGTTATGATTAAGACGACTAACACAAACTCAGAAATGATGATTAAAGATGCAGAGTTCACTAGAATTTTATGATCAGAAGATTAATTAATTGCAGATTTAGTAGAGGCGCCACGATGTAACATAAACTGCAACGAAAAAAGTTTTCCTAACAGGACGTTTTGTCATAAAAATTAATAAAATCCGAGAAAAAGCGTTTCCAGATAGGCAATTGACCATGGAGGATAGGCTGGGACTCGTTTCAGGGAAGTTCTAAAAAGCTTTCAATGCTGCAACATAATATGAAACGAAGAAACTTTTGGGGTACAGGTTATCAACGCTGGTATGATATGTTGACTTTACCTAAGGTTATAAAAGACTTACCGTATCTGTGTGTTAAATGGAATATCTATGGATTTGTTTTGATATATATTGAAGTAGGAGAGGGATAATATTGGAAAAAGATGAGGTGATGTGAAATGTGTAGTGGAACAGAGCAGCAAATTCCGATAACACAAAAGAAATGATCTGAGGGTAAAGAAAATGATAGAATGTATATAATTTTTCATGGAGAATGTATTAGAACTACTTTTCCAGCTCTTGGTGTCTTCAGCAACTTTTTTAGATTCATATTAGATTTCGAACCTTTTATACCAATTCACAGGAATTCAGAACACTTCTCAGCAAAGAGATATTTCTGCAACGCAGATTGTAGACAAGATTTGTACCAGATTTTTACAGATCTGCTGCAGATGTCAGAAGAATCTGTTACAAACCTGACAAATTTGTAACCACCCTCACAGTTTACTAGTTCACATTTTCAGTACTTTAACGAATGTTCTTGCGTCCAAGAAATGTTTTCTGAAGCCATTCAAAAAACCTTGATTTCACCGTATTTTACCCGCTTTTTTTTTTGGAAACATGATGCAATCAAGTTTGTTAGTCAACCTTGAACGTGTTAGAAGTTGAACTTTCAGAATTAGATACACAGTAATTTTGAGCCACGATTACTCCCTTAATTATCTATATCTCTCTTACTTTCTCTCCTCACACTGTTGAACTATGTTTAATGTGATTAGTCCGCAGCTGTATTCTGTTCGGAGGAAAAATTTGCATGTTAGGTTACCCTCGTCACATGTGCATTTTTATTTTCCCAGCTCTACACGACCTTTCTTTGCAAAGTTATACAACTTATAAAAAAAGCTACAGAAATAAGAAGAAATTAATTAACAATATATGGTTACTGCTGTCTGACTAGTCCTTCTGTGGACAATTTACGAGATCGTCCTCCATTACCATTTGTACACCAGATAAATCATCGTTCATCAAGTCAACAACACTTGATCCAACTAGCTGTTCGGAGCTCTTTGATTCCTAAAAGAACTGCAGTGCAAGCTGATATAAAATTTCATGATAGGGTACTTTCCCATGTCGCGCATTTTTTGAGAATACCGTCGGTTACCGACCGGTCCATACATTACCGCTGGTTAATCGTACTGTTCGGTATAATGACCGGTTTAGCGACGGTTTTTCTTCTCCCGGCCCCATGCAAGCCTTTTTTTGAGTCAATGCGCATTGAAACGCGCTTTGACGCATTTTTGGTGAAAATGAACGCGTTCCGACGCGTTAGTGTACTATAAACGCATCGAAACGCGTTTAAATCTAATGCGTTCTGACGGGTTTGAGAAAACGGATGCGTTAATTACCAACGCGTTAAGGTGCATTAATTACCGACGTGTTTAGCAGGACCATTATTTGGTAATCTAACGCGTTTTTATGCGTTATTTTCTGCTGCGTTTTAATTTTTTTTCAAAGTGTATCATAAAAGTTGAAACAAGAAGACCATTTGACTTTAAAATCTTCTTGTGAGATAGAATAACCGAAACAGTACGAATACAAAAAAAAGAAAATGACAATGCTACCTGTATTAGCAGATTTATTCATGTTCAACAGCTACACGAATGACAGAGTAGAAACATCCTGTCTCAAAAACGTCACTGACATCTAGTGAGTTTCTCAATAAAGTGCAACTCGGTATCAGAGTTCAACTTTAAACAGAAGGATGAGGCACGGAGTTATCGACCTAACAGACAGACTATTTCATTTCTCGCACACAGTTAGGTATGCGAAAAGAGATGATTGTCTGCGGAATTACTTTATTCTGAGCGAAAAGATTTGTTTACTTTGTAAATGAAACATAGAAGTCATAGAATAAAGAAGCCCTGTCTTGTCTGACTGAGATGATCAAAACACATAGCATTGTTACTGCATATGTTTCGATCCTTTGATAGCTCAGATGGTTATGTGTTTGCTTCTTAATTCTAGGCACCCACGTTCAAATCAAACGCACATCAATGCGTTTTTTTGCCAGAAAACGTTTGCCTGGGCGCATGGTAGTTTTCAGACCGTGGCACAAAAAAAAAACCGTCGGTAAACCGTTTTGACACAATCACCTTTTTGTTTTGCGGTTGTCAGCAGTGGTGCAGAATCTACCCGCGTGCGGTATCGGCCGGTTGGGGAAATTTTTGGAAAATTACAGAGTATAGAAAATTTTTTGGGGAAAATTATTTTTTTCCCATGCGGAGGAAAATCACAAACTTAAGACGGCTTCTCTGTTTCTTGTTGTTTGTATTCTCTGTTTCTTGTTTTTCGAATATACGCGCTAAACAGAGAAACGGTCTTTTGATTTTTCTAGCCGGGGAAATTTTTCAAAAAAGCTCCACCGGTCGGGGAAATTTTTCATTTTAGCGGCAGATTCTGCACCTCTGGTTGTCAGTCTATATAAGAAATGCAGAAAAGTCAAAAAACTTTGATTTTTTTCCAGATTAAACTTTCTCTTTCAGATTATAGAGACTCGTCGAAGTTTGCACTTTGACTTGAGTCAAGTTTTTCCCGTTCGGAAACCTCATTGCGCTGCATGCACACTACAAAAAAAAGAAACCTGAGAACTAGATTCGAACTCCTGTATACGACTATGACAGTTACCAGTTACTGTTACGACCGTTGCTCGGTAACTGTAACTGCTGAACACGCTAACCGCTTATCCGTTATCGATACCAAGAACGTCAACTGTTCAGCAGTTATTGTAACGCTAATGGTAACTGTCACAGCCCTAGTTCAATTCAGAAAATATTTGTAAATACATTCATCGTGTCGTAAAGATCAAGAAATCAATACATTCAAGTGTCGTAAAGCGCTTGAAGACGTCTCATTTTCTTCGAAAATGTTTGCTGTACATGATGAATGTATTTACAAATACATTTACAAATGCATATTAAAAGGTCGAACCAAATCAATTCAGCCATACTAAAATATACGAACGTTGTAAGAAAATCAGTTGGATTTTGTTTAAAATTTAAAACGCCTAAAAAGTCAAACATTTTACCCATAGTTAAAGCTGAAAGTCCATCAGCAACAGCATCCCTCTGTTTGAAAAGATTCAACGCCTTTTTTAAATAATAATTTGCTTGATCAAAATCTTCTAGACGAGTATAGACACGTCCTAAATATGTATAGGTTAGGACATAATCATTTGTTGTTATACAAAATCGTAAAGCTAATTGATATTGTTCAAGAGCATTTAAATATTTTCCTACTTTATAATATACATCAGCCAGATCATAATGTATATATTTTTCATTTATCGGTTTTTCTATTAATATTAGTTGATAAAACTGTATTAGACGCTCAAACATTCCTTGAGAATGCAAATAAGTAGCAGCCATTTGATTAAATTTTGAACCTTTATATATAGTATCATTTAATATTGGATCATTATCATTATTCTCCTCATCAATCTCATACGATGTGATATTTATTACCCAATTATTCTCTTGTTTTTGTCTTTCGACTGAATTTACTATGAAATGAATACCTGTTGAGATAAGAACGTACTCAGTATTCGTTATATATGTATATAGATTATTGTCTCGTTGATTATCTAAATGAATTATAAATACAATTTGTTGTAAATTATGATGATGTCTTTCTTCTGTTTGTTTAGCATTAGTTAGCGCAGTTTGTTTATTAACAGTTGCTAGTAAAAATGTATTAGTCGTAAACCTAGAACCTTCTTTAAAATATATTGAATTTTTCACCAACATAGCTTGACCTCGATAAACTATAGCTGGTGCTGATGAATTTAGTTGTTTGAATAGATCATAAATAATAAATCTATATTTAAATAACACATTTAAATTATCTAAACGAAATGCTCTATTTAGAAAAGCGTTTTGAAGAATATTTGTGAGAATGTAAAGTAATATGTACTCGCACTGACTCACACTTTTTCAAGCAGGTATTTTAGCGCGGCTTTCCATAGACGCCAGTAAAAGTACCAATTTTCTACAAAAGATGGATCAGATTTGGAGTATATACTATCATCCTTTCAAATTTCCTGTCTAGAATATTTGATGAAAAGACCTTTCTTCCACACCTGTCAACCAACAATCACTGTCAAAATTCGAAAAATTTTGTGAAGTTTTATGGGTGAGAAAACCTGGTGACGACTGATCTTGCTAATTTTCTCAACAACGTCAATTACATCAGTTCCAGATCCGCTACTACTTTCTTCTAAAACTTCTCTCACAACAGTGTACAATATTGGACTCATCATCATTGAAAAAGTTTTCCGCATTTGTCATATTGGAGCATGCAGTTACACAGAGCTCTGTATGACAGCGCAGTATTATATCCTGCCAGATCCCATATGCAATATTTAATATGCATTTGTAAATGTATTTGTAAATACATTCAACGTGTAGAGCAAACATTTTCGAAGAAAATGACTTCTTTACGACACTTTCTCATGAAGCAGCATTCAATTTATGGAAGGTCGCATACTAGCAAACCAGCCGGAAGATAAGTGCTAAGGGCCTTCAATGCTACTGGCAAGTAGAATGCTAATTCATGAAAAAATGTCGTAAACAGCTCGAAGACACGAAGACACATATCGATTATAATCTGGCAGATTCAGCTCAAAAATATGTTTCATTAAAAAATGATGAAAATGTCCATTTTTCTGGAAATGAGATCCTTCTAGGTACGAAAGAGTACCCTACTGTTGTTTCAAAATTTCTTGAACGTGATTTTTCGAAATCAGGAGCTCGAGTTGTGCTAGTTCTGTTAATATTTAATGATTCGAATGAAGTCGATGTAAGCGTGGTACGTTTCCGAAAGAATCAGACCACTGCTATTATCATTCACGGGTCCATTTTCTTGTAGCTAAGCGTGTGGAGAGAAGGAGGCCAATGAATGACTGAAAAACGTATCTAGCCTAATTTCGTGTGTTATTTTTTGTTATTCTCTTCTCTCAAAGAAGAGAAAACAAAGTGGGATATTTTTCTACCAGTGGGAAAATAAGTGGAAAATTCATTTTTCAAAGTGGGAACCTACTTTGCTCTCGCTTGTTCCACCAGTCATTAAAGCACTAATCGGCACTGTCCCTGAGACACTTTTATAAACTCAATGATATAGAGTATATTTTTTTTAACTTTAATTCTTATCTCTCGAGTCCAATGGCCACTAAAATCAACACATTTAGTTATTAGAGTACATTGAGTTCTAATTTGCACGTCAACAAACATCATAAACTTTCTCTGCGTCATAGATCAATACAATAGTCAGTGTGAACACCAGTAGTGATCAAAAACGAAAGACAACAACAGTAAATGAAGATATAAACCAGATTAATATAATTTGTAGAAATATCAAGGAAAACAGAATGACTACTTACAATAGAACTTTATTACTGATATAAAGTATCATAAATGGTAAGTAGCAAACTCTCACCCACTAGATAACAGCAATTTCAGAAATATGCGGTAGACTGGAAACATACAAAAGATCTAATGTTTTGAATAGAGATAAACTAATTTTTTCTCAGAGGTAGTACAAAATTCATTTTCCAATAACTTTTAGTAATGGAAAACCTTGAAAGCTTTTTAATCTTGAAAAAAAGTTTTTTCAATTTTTAAATGAATATACCTCGCCCACCTTTTATGTCTCTAGCTATTTTTGTTATCTAATTTGTATTCTTATAAACGACGCGTTCTACTCTATTTTACTATAAAAAAATATTTCTCTAAGAATACACTTTTTTTCAATGAAAATTCTGTGAACGATATCTTGCAAATAACGAGATTTAAAGTAAGCACTATGCGTGTATTGAGTTGAAAAAATTTAATTACGGAAAAAAATAGCTTCTACAACACTTTGATACAAATTTAAATCGTTAGTTTCGCTTTTATATTAAGATTTCTACGTAAGAGTAATTAACTGGTCTGTTACAGGAGAGATGAAAACTATGTCCTGATTAAAAGTATTTGGAAAATCAAATTGCACACAATATAAAAATAAAATTGAATGTTTTTAATAACCACCATGAGTTAGAGTATTGTAGATACTCTCATTTGTTGAAAAGCGTCCTGAATTTGATGACACTAATTGATCAGTACTTCTTGATCTTGATACGCCACTATTTTCTATAAAATGTCTTGGCACGCCACTATTTTCTATAAAATGTCTTGACTGTTGCGTTCTGTCCGGATCGTAGAAATCTCCTTGCCTACTTCTTGCTGGTTTCGGTGGGCTCATACTTTGTTGTAATTCCATCCTGTGATAATCTGATCCCAAAGTCGTCATATGATCATCCATCCACGGTTTAGTCCTGCCTACATCTACTATACCCGAATGACTACGGTATAATTCATTTTGTTTCATTGTTATTGTGCGACTATTTCTGTCTGCAAATCTAACCCGTGGATTATCATCATTTATTATACGTGATTGATCACCTAATCTTAGATATGTTGAATCAGAAATCGCTGGTGGACGTTGATATAGATTTGATGGTGAAATATAATGACCGGTCATGCTATCATTTCTATCCGTTCGTAGTCTGTGGGAATATTTGTAAGTTGTTTGTTTATCAGTTGTTGGATCAGTTACTAGTATTTTTTTATTTGCTTCAATCTCTTTAAATTGGGCAGTCTCATAGAAAGTGTTTACAATTGTTCCCAAACCGCTCCTTGCCATCAGATCCTTGTAATAATTGATTTGTTCTGTTAATGAAACACCAGTTCTTGATAATTCATTCAACAGTCTTTCTTTATTTAATAATTGCTGATCTAAATCTTCACGATGTGCAATTATATTGTGATCTTTCTTTTGTAAATTAAATCTTTCGTCGTCAAGTTTTCGTTGCAGTTTATCTATACTATTACGAATTTCAAATGTTTTCGCTTTCATCGCCGCAATTTGTTGTTGACAGTCAAATTTTTGTTTGTTTAACTGCTCTAATGTTTTTTGATGTTGTGGAGTGACGGCTGGTGTTGGACGTTGTGTCATCAATAGATAATTGTTGTATTCTTTCTCGTACCTACGATGGAGTGTCTGTTCCACTTTTTGATTTTTTTCATCAAATTCTAATCGTAAGCGATGTATAGCAGACGATAATTGGTCACGAAAATATTCTGATGGTTTCAGTGTAAAATCGACACTGACTGATGCACGTATTTCATCGATAAGTGATTGATGAACATTTTCATTATTTTCTTTTTCAGTAGCCAACACTTCTTTTTCCATTTGAAATACTTGACGACTAAATAAATCATTATCAATATCTTGCCTCAATTGATCTTCTTTGTATTCATATGGTTGATTTTTTAAACTATAAAATCTCGTTTCATCATCCATGTCAGCGATTCGACGTTTAATTAAATTAATTTCTGCATCATTTTGAGCAATTTTTCGATGATAATCAAATATTTCTCTTCCTAACTGATTTCGTGTAGCTAACAATTGCATATATCGGTCACGAAATTTTCCTAATGATTGTTCAGCATCTTTGAATTTAGATTGTAAACGTTTTTTATCTTGTTTTATATCATCAATTGTTTTATTTCCACTTTGCGTTTCTGTTTCAAACATATGTTTAATTGTTACAGAATTTTGTCCACTATGATTTCCAAATAATTGTATTTGACGCTGTAAAGCCTGATTAGTAGCTTCTAGAAATCGAACTTTTTGAACATATTCAGCTAACATATTATTCGTATCAATTAATTGACGTCTATCTTCATTTCTTTCGTTAGAAATCCGATTTACTATTACATTTTGTGATTGAATAGGACGTATTGGTACGCCTATACCACCTACACCAAGTAATGATGCTAAACCAAGATTATTCGGTGTTTTGTAGAAATTTTGACGATTATCACCAACAGCCACCCATGATGATCTATTCGATGGTTTATATATACCATCTCGTGATATATATGGTGTTAATGTTCGTTGATCGCTTGCATTTGCTGTTGTCTGTCGTATGGCTCCTGGTGCATAAGTCTTTTTTAAATAAATATCTTCCCTATCGGTAGGAATAATGTCTCGGGACATTTTTACACAAATAAATTCTCAATTTTAGTTTTTGTTATATATTATCTCATATATTAAATACAAGTAACCACAAAATCAAGGACAGAATACCTTTTTTTTTACAAACATAAAAACACGTAAGTAAATTTAGAAGATATCTTTTATATGCAAAAAAGACAAAAGCTATCCTCAATTAATTATGTAAATATGACAAAAGAAACGAAAATTTGTTATCTGTCTGATACATTATTTTTTTTTAAACACAACATACATGTCTCACCAATCAAATACAAAACCATAAAAACTAAAATCTCTAAACAAAACAAAAATGTCAAACGACATAGCCGCTCACCTTTCTCTTTCTAACTATAACCACTTTATTTTTATAAATAATAATCTATTTATCATAAGCTTGTTCCTATGATTCATTCTTTTTTTTTTTTTTCTACACATTAGAACGATTTCTATTGGAGACTGTTGTTCAACAGAGTTATACCATACCGTTTAATAGCTGCAAATCGTCAAAAAAAAAACTAAAGTTACAAGTTAAACGTAATACCGGATTAATCAGTCAATGTAACATTTGCATCCAACAGTAAATATAAGCACGATACAACGCATTCTAACTCCTAATTATTCATGCCATGTCTCTTATCAATTAGAAAAAAAAACTAGGTGACGTCCAATTCAAATTTCTTTTCTCTTATTACAAATTAGAACATGATTACATCAAGAATATCGATAAAAATGAAAAATTATTATCTTTTACAGTTCTTCGATTAAATTTGCTTGTTTTGCTGTTTTTAGTCTTATATTTTCTAAATTTTTTTCTATACGTCGTTTTTCTGATTGATAATCTTCAAAATCGCAACGTAATTCTTCTTCAATTTGCTTCATTTCAAATTCTAACAGTTTAATGCGATCTGTATGAGTAACTGACCAACTAAGTAAATAATCAATTTTCTTTGATAGTAACATTAATGTTTTACGATCAGTGACTATACATGATTTGTTTTTATCTTTTGTTATTGCATTTGTTGTTGGGATTGCTCTTTTTTCAATTTTTGGACGTATTATTGATGTTCGATTATTATCATTTAATTTTGTATCACGCTAAAATAATTGAAAAACATATATTTTTAAAAAGAAATACATTTATTACATAAGCAACTGAGATAGAAAAGGAAACTAAAATACAATAATTTAACATGCTCTAGAAATTACAACTACATTCAACGCATTAATCATTTAGAAGGCTAAAACTTCTGGATAATTTTTCCCGAAACATACAAGTACCATATGTAAATGAAAAGGAAAGGAGGATTGAGTTCGTACCAGCATTGATTCAGCAGTTAAACTGTGCGCTCTCAGCTCCGTCTAACAGATACATAATAGAGTTCTCAGAATTTTTTCTACTTGTCTCACATTTCTTAAGATACGTTTATGTCAGAAAAGTTTTTCACCGTCTTACATCCAACTCAGCAAAACTTTCAGGATATGTTAGCCCTATAAAACTATATTTACGATAAAACTGGCGAGGATTCAGCTGTTGTCTTTCGTGAGATGTCGGAGACAATCGAAAAAAGGAACAAGAATAGAAAAAATTCGTATTTGCAGGAATTCTTCATAACTGTACATGCTAGAGACCTCGGAGACGTTTTATATTGCAGACTGTACATGTGTCTAGAGGCCAACAGAGTCTCTCGGATTTTTAATATTTTGTTTTCTACGGTTCTAGTGACGGAAAAGTCAAAAATTTCAAAACAATTGTGCTAATGTCACAAAGCTGTCTTGCTGTATAAAAAGCTAAACCAAAACTCAAAAATCAGATTTCGTTAGCCTCTAGACACATGTGTTAGCTACAATTTAAAATGTCTTCGAGGTCTCTAGCATGTGTTATAAAGAATCCCTGCAAATACGAAATATCCTAGAGGAAACAATAATATTAAGAAAAACGTAAAATATCTTTTTCTTTCAAAAAGCGAATAATTCTTGTGCGTTCTAAGACAAAAAAACAATTGTTCATATATTGTTAGAGGTTTTCGATCATGAGGAATCTGACATACATATGCGCGCACATCTCCATCAGTTTTCTTATGATCGAAAATCAATAGAGATACGGAATTAGCACAAACTAAAAAAATGAAAACCTTTGCTTTTACTCATAGGGTTTCCGGAAATCTCGCTGAAAAGTCTTTAAATCGGGTCATTGGGGAATTAAAATTTAATGCATTCGAAAGAGAACACTTTGAGCTATCAAACTGTGGATGTTTGTCAAAATCGAAATTTCTTGTCGGCTGAGGGGTTTATTTGCCCGAATTTTTTCGAAAAATGTTTTTTTGTTTAGAAGAATTTTGTGTTATACATCCTTTGATGCAGTTTTTGATGCTGATTTCGAATATGACTTTATTGTTTTCTGAAACTGTTCCGACTGAAAAAGATGGATTTTTCCTGAAAAATCACGTACTTTTGGGAAACCTGCCGTGCGCTAAAGAACGAAAAGGTTAGTAGTTAGAAAAGTTAGAAAAGACTTTTATAGATTTGTCAGATCTTCTTATCTGGAAAAATACCACATTTTTCCCACATTTCTCTTTTTTGGAAAAAATTTCAAAAATTTCCCCAGCGACCAAAACTTTTCCACGTATGCCCGTACGCGCACACGGGTAGATTCTGCACCTCTGTTACCTAAAGTCCGTCTGGATACCCACTGTGGGGGAGGGGGGCTTAAACTATTGAAATTGATTTTTGTTGATTAAAATTGCTGTTCACTGGTTTACTATAGAATCTAAAAGTGGTAAGCTATATAAGAAGTTTTACAATGGGCAACGTTCTCCCTCTATGTACGATCTGTACTAAGACCGCCATTCATTCTACCTTATCCGTTATATTTTCTTTTGATTCACTACACATACCGTTTTATTTGATTGTTTTGTTTGATCATTCTTTTTATGCATATGAAACACATTAGATATTGATAATCTTTTACTTTTTTCTGATTCATCTTGTTCGACCTCATCTATTGTTGTTGCTGCTGGAGTCGGTTTTCGTTGATCTTCAATTAGTTTGGTTAAAAACCGTTTAATATCTGATAGTGCACTTGTAACATAAGCTGATGATTGCTTTTTATACGGCCCATGTAGAATAGCTATTATATCCTTTAATAAATCAATGAAAAACTTTTGTGATATTCGACACATTGGCGGCATGTGATTCAAATGTTGACGTAATAGTGTAATACGTTCATTTAATACTGACGTTGTCTCACCACTGATAGCACTTTGTTGCTGATGTGATGTATTAAGGTGTCTTGAAGCCAAATAGAAAAATTCACTTCCAGCATCGTTTGAATATGACTGGTGATCACCACGATATCTGACGCATATAAATACATAAGAAAATAGAATTTCAAATAGATCAAATCGAACGTGCACGTGCGGTAATATAGAAGTGAGCGACGGTAGTGGAATTATTGATTCAATAATGAGCGGAGTACGATTTGGAATTTCATCAGATACAGAATCAGATGCATTGTTTATAGTAGATGATATATCTGTGAGTAAAGGACAACGGTATAACCACCATGGTTTCCATGGTTTATAATCATTTAACAAACATGATATTCGACCATCATTAATCATTTTATCAAACTCTGCCTTTTCATCATTCGTTAAACAGTTCCACAAATGGTCAATATTTTCATTATTATTGTGTAAAAGCTAAAAAAGTTAGCAAAAGACAATTGACACGAAAAAAAGAAAACAAGTTTACTTCATTCAGAACACTTGGCTTCAGTAGAAACAACAACTTTTATATATCTGTTGTCTATTGAAGATTTTATATAGAAAGAGACTCTCTTGAAAAAGCAGCAAATTTGGTCAAATTAAGTTAACATACGTGCTTATACCTCATCATACAACGACTCATTTTGTTCTGACTCGTCATTATCGTAATTATTTTCTCTATCGTCGCTTTCTTCATCAGATATGTGATCATCTTCCTCTTCATTAGCTAAACTCTAAAATAAAACGTAAAAAAAACATCACATATAAAATAGGACCAAAGAGTAACTCTCATAGCAAAATAACACCTATCGCATCACTTTCGTTAATAAAGTATAACCAACCTCACGATATTCATCGGATGTTGCAGATGGAAAAACGTGACTAAATAATTCATCTAATTCTGGGTCATCACTATCATTTCCTTCTTTGTTTTCATTATCATCATCATCATCATATTCTTCTCGTTGCCGTTTTAATATATCTCTAATACGTTCTTTGATAAAATTTGTATCATTTCCACTTTGATGCTCATCCATGCTCTTGTCTTCGTTTGTTTAATTGACTTTAGTCAAGGGTCTTACAACAGAGTTGTGTATTAGTTTGTCTGCAAAAAATATAAAAAAATGGCTGTCAGATACTGTCTGGATGAGCCAATCATCAGAGAGAATAAGTGACGATAATTTTATTTTATATATTTCGAAGATGCGTGTAGAAGACAACTAAGCCGAAGGCAGACATCGCGCTAAACACTCGTAACTTCACAAAATAAAATGTAATAGAGGGCGCTAAGATATGTGTGCTAACAATAAAACAATTCTCTCAAACAAGTGAAAACTGCTCGATTCAAATAATCATGAAAGAACTACGCCTGAACAGATAATTAACGTTTAAGTGTCTATGAGCAGTAAGCCTAAGAGGCTGAGGGTTTGTTTACAGAAAGCTTCCGGAGTTCTACCGATTTCTGAGTTATTCCGTATGTAAAATGAGGAGTAAAATTTGTGATGTGTCTTCAGACAAGGACCAGCAGAGCACCTGAAAATCTTCCGAAGGTCTTCAGAAAACTGTCGCACTCCCGAATCCAGTAAAGCTTCAGGATATTCGAATTCTGTTGACAGTAAAATGCAGATGCGTGTCTAATGTCTGAAGTGTAGTGTGCTCAGGTGACCAATTTTGTTTTGCAAGTACCATCCGATGGCACAGTGGGCATGCAGGCGGGAAAAAAGTGATTTTTTCTGAAAATGTTTACTATTTTCTTTAAAAGCATCAGAGACGACTAAGCAATGATAATTATTGATGAAAAAACAATTTATGAACAAAAAAAACTCTGATGTTCGCTTACTATTAGAAAAATGCCCACTGTGTGAAAGGAGGCGCGAGCGTCCTATATACTTTTAAAACAAAAATGTCAGATAATAGATTGATATATTCGTGAGTGTTACGTTTCACAGCTTAAGTCAAGGAGCTGAGCGTATCGTGGATGAGCGTTATCTAATATCGATTACAAAGTTTTGCGAAATTCTTCTGTACATTTTGAATGCGATAAGTTTCGAAAATATTCTAATCCCACGTTACATTTTAGACACTTATAACTGATTGTTTTTTCTAGACATATTCGACAGAGAATATCATCGGAATTATTCATCGTCTTTTACTTCAGGATGTTGTTTCTCTATTGCTATTGTTTTATTTTCTTCTTCAATATCGTTCTTTGCTTTACTATCAAGATAATCGTTTTCAACGAGATTTAACAGTTCTTCGGTTGTACACGGTTGTTCGGGTTCAATTTTATTCTAAAAGAAAATCGATTGAAAAATGATGTCAATAAACTATGGAGTCTGTACTCACCCACACCGCCGGTTCGTCCACAATCGGATCTAATTGATGATCTTCTTCACGATCGGATGTTAAAAAATGTCGATTTATATCTTCTCTTTTTGCTTTTAATTCTTCAACAAATTGTTTACCAGATAGATTTTTATTATTTGTCTTCGTTCCACGTATACGTTCTAATTTCGCTTCTAAGTAAAAATAAAAAACAGTTTTTAAAGTTACTCTTTTCCTTTCATCAATCTACTTACCTAGTTTAGCCACAAACTCTTCACTTGACTGCATAAATAAATTATTTTTTGCGCGAGAATAATACTATCTTAACGAAACAACAAAGGCACATAAGTGTCTGGATACAAAAGACAAGATAATGTTTATGTACGAAAGTAGAAGAAATACGTCAAAATCTAGATGTCATATGGCCATTATTGAATCATGCTGTTTACAATTTATAGAAATATAACATACAGATAGGCAGGACCGCCCTAGCAGTAGCTGTAAAAGACGAAGAAGATCAAACGAATAATTCAACATTTTGTATTTGACGAGTCAAAGTTTTCTAGTAGATTACTCTATTGAAGAGGATACGCATGCGCTGGACGTAAAACCTAGTCGTGAGAATGGAGAGTATTCTTGATAGGCGTATCATGAAACTGACGTTTGTTCTCGTTCTTTATGTTTAAACAGAACAAAATTTATAGAATTTGGCGATTTAAAACAGAAAAAAAACGTTATTTTCATCGTACGTTTTTCGAGAACTTTCTGTATAATCCTAGTACTTTTTGTTGGTCATTCAGTTCAGAAAATAAAATACGAAAAAAGAAAATTCTTAAATACGGTAAATTCTACGCTTTACCCAAATCTGGTATTTTTTGCGGCAGAAACTAAACGTTTCTGAGATATCTTCAATTCTAGGAAAAGTCTAAACATTTTAAAATCTGAACTTTGACTTAACGAAGACGAAGACAGACTAAGCTGCAGTTTTACTTTCATTGCATTGACTGTGAAACCTGCATGTCCTGGCCAATCTTCCGTTAATTCGGGTATTTTTTTTACCGAATTTTCTTTAAAAATCTGAAATTACGCGTTGAAAACAAATAGAATGGGAAAAAGTTATGCTGACTATACATCGGAAATGGCTATGTATTATTTCTTTTTGCTTGAAGTGAACGATTTAGGTCTGCATCTATACTGCAAAAAGCAACAGAAAAAATGCCAGATTCATAGGAAAAATCTGGTAATAAGCGGTATGATACCAAAAAATGGTCTTCGATTGCCTATTTTTTAATTCTCTCAATCGTCAATATGTTGTACTTTCATTCATCAAAAAAATAGCGTATCAGCATAAGATGCTAGATGTCACTTTTTATGAGACGAATGTTTTTTCTGTGCTATGTTACTGTAGCTCCGAGGAGTCTTTGGAAAGTAGTTTTGAGGGTGAAAAGTTGTTTCAAAATAGTTTTACATTATGTAGTTAGAAGTTACCTGACAATAACAGTTACCTATAGAAGGTAACTTCAGCATTTAATGCTGAACGTTAGTTTCAATATTATTCTCCTCCGCAAAGTCGAATATATAGGTAAATCAATAACTTAGTTTTATCCGAAAAAACCAAAAATATTTCACAGATATTGGAAACCAAATTGTATAATAAATTTCATCTGTAAAATGAGATTCACTATAGTTTTATATACTTGTTTGTACCATTGAGCATAAACTGGATGATTAATGCCGTCAAATTTATAATACAAATTTTTTTCCCAATACTGCCTAAAATATTTTAATGCATTATTATTCGCCTGTGCACGAGATAATTGTTTATTAGATAGTTTTGTGTCGAGTACACGTAGTTTTGTTATGCTTAAATGATAACAACATGATGGAACAACATAACGTGCAATATGTCGTCTAGCCAAATGAGCATTTATCCATATATCATCAACTAATGAAATACGTTCTGTCAAGTTATTATAATCCGAGTAGATGTGCTTATCAAAAAATTTTGGCTGAATTAAATAGCCCCAATTTGCTGTTACAATACCGACTCGATATGGTTGCAAAATGTTACTAGAATCAATAATGTGATAATACCCTTCCGGTTTCCCGATAACACCCCATATCAAATCGTCACGAATTCTCCATCCACGAAATCCGATAGTATCATTTTTAAATAATCGATTGTAGAATAACAATGTTGCTAACATATGTGGTTGATAATAATGATCGTCATCACATACGAATATGAGTTGGGTGGAAGAAGATCTGTTGCTTTTGTCATATTCTTCTAAAATCGACATAAATTTAGTTGCTGGACCACGATCGGGTACAAAATAAATATGAACAAGTTTATTATAAAGTTCTGAAATGACCATCGAATGGTCGATATTTATAAGATCCTGTTTTATAATTGATTTATTTGTTAAATTACGATCACTAGTGGATAAATATAATCGAATTTCTTTTGGTAATATTGTCTGTGATAACAGCGAATGAATTGTTAGTGGTAGTTCATGTCGAAAACGACCAGAACAACTTGTAAATGATACAATTATATCTGACATCAAATTTAGAGAATTATTAAAATGTAAAATAATAACAGAATAGAAAAATAGTACACCAATCAACAATAACACAATAAACAAGAATAATAAAAGTAAAATAAAACTAATTGAATACTTTTTACGGCGTTTACGTCCCACCCATGACTTTCGCCCTCCCAAACAACAAGAACAACGACTAAATTGTAGCCATTTTGCAATTAACCAAAACTTCATTTTTTTGGTCTAACCATCATTTAACTAACTTATTTGGCGTATGATGACAATATACTGTCTTGTTCAATCTATTGCCCGTTTACATATGTCTAAAATACAAATATTCAAGCCAATATTCGACATCACCTATTACTTACTACGTATTCTGATCGCCCAATCAATCAAACTGTAGAAAATTATGACCTCAGTACCTTTACTGCCTATTAAAACATCGCCTTTTTAACTGATCTCAAGAATATAAGGTATACTCAGTGTGATACAACTAATTATAACAGCAATCACGATCAATTAACGACAAAAATTTAGAACGATATGACAATTCTTACGGACGATACTAATACAATGAAATCATATTCAATATTCAGACAACTTTTTTTAGCTTCTGTGCTTTTCTTGTCGACTACTATGATGTATAGAGTTTTTAACAGACAGTTATATTGCTACATCTTATAAGAAATACAAATCCATATTTTTCAGTATTCATATCTCGTCTAAGGCTTCCTTTGTCAGAAAGCTATTTCGGTCAGCTTTAGTCCAATCTTGAATAAAATTTCAGAGGACGTTGATCATACCCAGCAATAGTCATAGTAAAGGTTTAGAGGCTCCATCTACTAGTGTCCGGCATATGGCATGTAAAATACTTCCCGAAATAGAGCATTTACCGTCTACACGATTTCTCCGTCATATTAGGTGATGGAGAGTTCGTGTGTCTATGCAGGCGTTTTTTCCTAAAATTGTCTACTATTTTATCACATAGCAGGGCATAAAACTTATTGCATTCGAAAGAGGGGACTTTGGGCTATCTAATCGTGTATGTCTCTCAAAATCGATATTTTTGACAAAAATCGTCGTTTCTGACCGAGGAGGGCGGGCTTAAACAATTAGGAAATATTTCTTTTAAAAAACGAATATTTTGGCAAGAAACCGTGTTTCTCAATTATCTCTCATTTCTATATCCTAAGCAAAAATTAAATTAAGTATAAGGTACAAGCAATTAAGATCTTGTTCAGCGGTAATTAGTACTTTGATGAATGATATTGAGAGTTGTGCTTCATCTTGGAGATAAAAGTGTTTCGTAGAAGGCGCAATGCTGTACAAGTCAAGTTTCTTTTGTCAATGAAGTTGTTTGTGGTGTCAAAGGTAAAGTTATCGAAGATCCAAAAACACCAGTTCAACAAATTTGTTTAATAATGAACCCATACAAATCATAAGGAATCTTTTTTTATTACACTGTTTAGTGAGTTGTCATCTTGGCTCATACATAGGCGTTACTGATTGCTGGAGACAAAAGCATGGATCTTCTGCTTCAGTATCAATTTTTGATTACATTCATTTACTGGTATATCGTACTATACAATCAGTTTTACCAGCATTATCAAAAGAATTATCAGCAATGGTTGTGCCACAGTCATCAACAGGTACAATACCAAATCAATCTTCTTGTTTGGTGACACTCCCGATGATAATAAGATATTAGGTTTTGTATCGGGAATTCGCTTGGCTACCTTATACTTAATTTAATTTTTGATTAGGATATAGAAATGAGAGATAATGTATCTCTGTTGGGAAATACAATTTCTTGTCAAAATATATTCTCATTAGAGATACAAATCCATATTTTTCAATATAGAGTACGCTGGGACAATTATGACCAGGCACAAACTTTTTCACAGTATTTTACGAATGGTTAAGCTATTTTTAGTTGGAGAAAAATGGTGACCACACAGGTAGATACAGATGACTTTCAGCTATATGCTTATGTAAAAATTGTCTGAAAATTCATTACCGTTCAACTTCCAGTATGTTGCTTTTAATTGGTTATAATTAACCCATGAAAAATAGCAGTGTGGTTATAATTATCCCAGTTCGTGTATATCGAAAACAATGACTGTTTCTTTTGATTCCACTAATTTCTCATTAAGTAATTAACAGTAAAGCTGATTGACTGGCAATTCATGAGGTGCATAAAGCTAGGAATTCTTTACAAGATGGACTAATCTTTAACCCTTTCGTGCCGGGACCCGTAAATATACGGGCTGAACTTTTGCACATATTACCATTGTTATAATGTCATTTAGACTCGATCTAAAAGACTCCTCTCTCTTTCTTTTATCTCGTCCACAATTATGGTGTCATCGTCGTGCAGCGCTATATGTATGAGGAGTGAAAAGGACGCAAAATAAGTGAAATAGCGAAGGTTAGACGTAAGTGTGTAATCTTTTTGACGAAACTTTCACCTACGTTTTCGGAATCATAGGTTTCCATGATTATTTTTTCATGATTATGATGTACATTCAATGCAAATACTATAGTAGAAAGAGCGATCCTTAGTTCATCACTTCTATGTATGTTTCAATTGTGGGTGCTCGTCCAAAATGAATTTCTAGAAACACACAATAGTTAACCTTCAAACTTTGGCTGGATAATCTACAGACACTGTAGAGTCTTTGGTGCGAATTTGAAGTCAAAATGATGTGCCCTCGCCCGTAAAATACCTGCATGCCACTAATTACTAACAGCCAACTCACGAAATTCATATTCTCGATAGTGTAGAGTCGTGATTGCATTTTTTTTGTAAAAAGAAAAAGTTTTCATCTCTCTCAGGTCAGGAGCTATTGATATTTTACTGAAAAGGAATAAATCGCTTATATCTCATGAACCATCCAGTAAAAGAGTCCCAAAGTTGGTGGGTGATCAGCCTTCGGTAAGAGCTATAATCACATAAGAATAGAAGCCCCTAGCTATCGTGATTCTTGAATTGCAGGGGCATCGCGACTTTTGCAGGACTATTTTTGTCAAAAAAATAATCCCGGCACAAAAGGGTTAATTGAAAAGGTAAAAGTTCACCGTTATATCAACGTTGATTTACATCGTCCCAGCCGTTTTTGCTGTGATGGTTATAATTACTCCAGCGGTGTACGTTGACTCCCAAATCGAGGAATTATAACCAATTAAGAGCAAGATACTGGAAGTTGAACGGTAAGGAATTTTCAGACAATTTTTACATCACTATATAGCTGAAAGTCATATGTATCTACCTGTGTGGTCACCATTTTTCTCCAACTAAAAATGGCTTAACCATTCGTAAAATACTGTGAAAAAGTTTGTGCCTGGTCATAATTGTCCCAGCGTACTCTATATTGAAAAATATGGATTTGTATCTCTAATGAGAATATATTTTGAAGCTTCGAGTCTTATAACTTCTAGCACGCACAAATATCTATAAATACAATAACTAAACAGTCTCTTTATATACATTTTAAACGTCTTAAATGTAGAGCAGTATTTTGTTAAAAGATTGAGTCGAAATTATAAAAAAGTGGACAGTGAGAGTGGTAAAGCGTATGACGGCTATTACCTTCTTATAGAAAGGATCCCCAGTTTCCAGTGAATTGAAAGAAACAATTTGATTTTGATTGCTGAAGATGAATGATAACAAATATATGATCTAGCTGCCGCCTCTTGCCTAGAAAGACGTAACTAGTCTCAGTAAGGTACTAGTTTGTCTAGCGGAATAACGTAAGTAAAAATGATATCCAATATAGTGTCTAAACGGTAATGTTTCTACATATTAGCATACGTATCTATCTCTGTTACTCGTAACTTAGATCTACAGTCGAGAAGAACTACGTAAATCTAGAAAATTACATAATAACACACCTAATCATCAATACCTCAATACACACAGCGAAAAGACTATAATAGAATATTTAGAATAAAAACATAAACTTTTCTTTCACCTGTCTTTGTTCAATTGCCGTATAGGACAGGCACGCCTTTATGAGATCAAATTTACACAAGGTTAAGATTCTATCTATACCGAATTCGCATTAAATGCTGTGTAAAATCAAGGATAACTATTCACAACCATCCATATACAGGTAGATTTTATACTGTACTAAATTACGAGAAGTGGGTGTTAGTAGAGACTTTTCTTCACTACCAGCATATATTAACGAGATAACTATCGTGTACATTCATTCTTTAATAAAAATAACATTAGTTTTTTTGCTTTTTTTCTGTTTATTCAATCTTGTTTTCACTCAGACCCCGCTCAATATAAGAAATAATATCATTTTACTCGCCCACTGCTAAATGTCTGCATTGCAAATGTCAACATTTCACTCTAATAAAGTCAGATAAAAAATGGTAGCATATTTAATTCCAACCTTCTTTTTCAAGAAAGAAATATAACAATAAATCACTAACGAGACAACATATCCAAGTGTGACTCCCACTTGGATATGTTCCCTCATGAGCTGAATAGAAAGTTTTCACATTGTATAAAAAAACAATTATTACATATAGGTACATAAAAAAAGTTAACGGTGATAAAAGGATGAAGTTCCACAAATTCTAAATAGAACAGTATGTTTGTTTTTAGGCTTTCAATATGGATAAATAGAAAAAACATTGAATTGATTTAAGGGCAAAAATCGAAGTACGAAAATAAGTGTAAGCACAGCAGATATAAATTTGCTGTCGTTACACTTACTTTCTTAAATAGAAACGAGTGAACAAACTTTAAGCGTAACCGCGCAATCATGAATACAATCGAAGATAGTTTATTATAACAAAGTATCAGAAATTAACTGAGAGTGCTCGTATATTTTGAAAAACATTCAAACCAACAAAAAAAAACAATCACTGTATTCCTTAACGCTTTGTACACAGAAAAAAGAAATTTTAAGGCAACTTTGGCGATACGAATACTTGATTACAAAAAAGTAATAAACAAACATATGTTTTTACTAGAAAGAGAGGATTTCATTCAAACAACTTCAAAATCATCATCAGAGTCCAATGTAACAACTAAAGAAAAATCAAAAACATCAGATAATGGAAGCTCGCTTTTCTACTATCCATAAAACAATGACGTCATCAAGAATATGACTCGCTCGCTACATACCTTCGCTATGTGCAATATTTTGAGCGTGTGCGTCAAATGGATTTGAATCACATATTTCAAACATTGGACGTTTAGTTGTCTCGATTAAATTCTAAACGAAATCAAAAAATGATCAATAGAAAAATCAGGAAAATCTTTTATAACGTATGCTTCTACCATCATTCGTTTCATTTTTACTCGACATCTTCACACGCAGTCACGAGACTGGATTCAAAGTGTACTTACTTTTCTTAGTTTTCCAATAAGATCGTCAAAATCAGCTTCTGTTTTACATGCAAAACCCTAAAAAAATTGGAACAAATTGACTAAAATTTGAAAAAAGATCAAAAGATGAAAATGTTTTACCAAAGCCAAAGATGGATCAAGTCCAGAAAACTTCATACGATTAATACGATCGCAGTGATATGTCATATCATCCATTTGTGTAGTAGTATCAACATAGGACTGAGTAACATGTGGATCAAGATAGAGTAATTCATATGGATCTGAAACAAAGGACAAAAATAGATTATGTAGTTAATAAAATAAAACATAAACTCATACCTAAATAGCCCACAAAATAATGTGCATGATTTGGCTTTCCACCAATACATCCAAGAGTTTGAGGTATTTTGAAACAGATCTAAATAATAAATATTGTCTTGATAATGAATAAAATAAATAAATAAATAAAACAACAAACCATACTTTTAATTGTTCAATATACTCTATATTGACATCACTCAAACCTAATCTTAGTGGAATAATCAATATCAGTGGTTTCCAATTTGTCGATTGTTGTTGTGATTGCTGTTCGGATTTTTTATTATTTCGTGCAATAATCGACTGTGACTGCTGTTTTGAACCAAGACGACATTGTTTTACTGAAAAAGGGAAGCAAATAAGATAGTAAATAACAAATTTTAGAGATGTTACACTTACAAACATCGTCAATAATGAGTGTATTGTCCATTGCAACATGTACAACCACTTGCTTATCAAATTCATTTGATGCTAAACGTCTAAATATAAAGGAAAAACAATTATTTATCCGAGAGTTTAGTCTATTCTGGTCAGCAGAGATACCGACTTTTTGTTTGTTAATAAACAACAACAACAACACTTTATTCTATGGAAGTTAGTCAAATAGTTAAAAAATTATTTTTAAGAAAAAATATGTAATATTTCTTCAAGTGCTTAGATTTACTTCGTGGGAGATTTTTCTTTTGAAAGAAAAATAATTTAGAAATATTTTTTTGTTTACTTCAAAACTTGTGCAATTGTATTTGGTCCAAACCAATGACCAATGTCTTTTCCCTCTGATGCACCCATTTGTGCTAAAAAAAAAGAGTAGAACATATGTCTCATTTGTACAATATTAAAAACAATCAGTCTTCTTCTGGAACAGCAAGACCGAAAATTTACCACTACAAACCGATTTGATGTATAGAATAGGAGGAATGTCGTCTATCAATAAACATATTTAATATTTCCCAGTATGCTTTATCAGTTAAATTTGGATGCCAACGAAAATCTTGAATAGAAAAATGATTCTAAATTCTATGAAGATTATTTTTTGTCATTATACATACATCGTCCAGCTGGAAGAAAAAAACGAAGATATGCTTCTGCTAACATCATTTGTCCACATCTCATCATACAACCCCAACCAGTGTCTCTTGTCGGACCATTGGGACCACCTACACATAGTGAAAAATATACTAGATAGCTACTTTTAATTTAAATTTTATTTCATCTTACCAATAGGAGTAAAATTTGTCCGATAAGTAAACCAGTATCGACTAAGTACATCATCGCTAATTGCATATGTATCTGAAAATAAATAAATATAATGAAGACAAACACAAACTATTGCAAATATTTTTTTACTAATATACCATTTGGTGTTGTATATTTTATACCAAGTATGTACAATTCACTATCTGTATCTGGCAAATTATGTTCGTTATCCATTGCACTATCAAACATACTAGCAGCTAAAGAAAGTGCTAAATATATAAATAAAAATTTCTAATATAACTGGAAGACACAAGACGAAATTAGTGTCTATTTTACCTGCACTATTCATCTATTATTTGTTAATGTAAAAGTAAACAAAGAAATTCGTTCATAAAAACGTTACTATCAAAATTAATATATAAATGAACGAATTCTAATCACGGAAAAATAATTTTCATCTGAAATAACAATATAAAAATTGAAAATTATATGAATGAACGAAAAACAAAGAGTTATGGAAAATATGATAGGTCGTAAGCTCTATGTACGCCTACATGCTAGAATCTAAGTCTCGATTTTTATCAAGTATTTTCAGGTTACATAGAATGCATTTATTATATAGTATTTATGAAACTATACAACATCGTAAACCTATGTTTTTGTTCTTATAAATTATATTCTGAATCTGCAGTAAGATACATCAATAAAATATAGTATCAATAATCACAGTTTGGTAGAATCTATCATGATGGAGAAGAAAATGAGGTCAAGGTTTTCACCAATACACCGAGTGATGGTTCATATAAGAAATAACTATGTGCTAATTGTATTAAATTTTGACGTAGACGAGTAGTATAAGGAGATAAATGACCCAAACTACAGGAAGGAGGCTCTGATACACGAGCATATAAAGCAATGGCATAATATTCTAAAAACTTCAATTGATTAGTATAATACTCAGATAAAGAACCAGAAGGAGGTAAAATCAACTTGTTATCAAGACTGTAATAAAGACCTTGATCATTTTCTAAGCTTGATTGTGGTTGAAACACAACTTTTGCAATATCATTCGATTGTCTAGAATTCCGATGACATTGCATTTCTTCATATAATCGTCCACACCACTGCATACTTTGATAAAACGGTTCACACACACATCCAATATCACCACATAACAGTATTATTGTGAGCAATTGCAAACATTGATTACTATCAGTGTAATCTAAATGATTATGGAAGGTTAAGTAGTGAGTTAAAATGGCTTCATGATCTACAGTACGACTAATATCCGTTGCTAAAATGGAGTTCCGGAAGATTTCAATGACACGAGATTTAGCTGCATTATGCTCATTATTAGTAACAGGAGCACCATTATTATTCGGTTGTATGACTGCTTGCAACAATGCCGTACCATGTGCTTCATCATTCAATATTTCTAAGGCTCGATCAATAGAATGTTGTTCTAATGGGCTTACCTTGTGATACTTCACTGCTAAAGGATCTACTTGATTAATTAAAGCAGTATTACTTATACCACAATGATCTAAATCATGGTTAAGGGCTGCTAACAATAGAGCAAAGATATCCAGAGGTTGTAATTGAGATAACAATGGATAAACGTATCGATAACAATTTAATAATACATGAACGGCATGGTACCAATTGTGATAATGATTTTCAGGTGAATGATTGTGCATAATTGTCGTCAAATACAGATACCATTGAGCTAGATTAACAGTTGGAACCACGATCAAACAGCCAGAATGTTTAAAGATAGAATAGGCATAATGAACTAAATCTGCTGCTGGAAGTTGAAGCACATTAAAATGTTGATTGAGAGTCAAAGGAGATTGAGTAAGATGAGCGAGAAAACTAATTTGTTCAGCTTGTTGTAATTCAAAGGCAGGACGAGCAGATAATAACCATGCAGCTTGATCAGCAATGGAAAGAACAACATTTTCATCCGATTTGACAGGAATGTGAAGTGGATTCGTTATTTTCTGTCCGGCGGAGTCCGTGGTAATTTCTGACATCGTGGACTGATTACAATCACTTTGCTTCGTTTAGAGCTAGTGAGAGACGTCAAGTAAATGAGATTCGAAAATAAAAGACTGAAACTCGCGTTCCTCAAAAACTAGAATAGTAGATTTCGTGATAAAATATATTGATATTGACAACTGACACGCTTGTGTGTCAGGAAAGAATGATTGCTCAATCTGCTTATCAAATAGCCAATCGAATTTGAAGCAAGCACTATCAGATTTAGGCACAGAGAAGATGAATTGTTTTGCAGTGCAGATATCATTTGCACCACTTTGTAGCGTTTAAAGAATAAAGAGGTAGAAAAATCTGGTCAGTCATGAGAGGCTAGATGGCAGCAACGTTCTAAGGCTAAGGAAATAATTTATATGACCAACAGAAAAATAAAGTTCATTTAGAGTCCCAGAAAGGTGCTTTCTCGTATTCACAATACTGAATAACTCAGAGGATTTTCTATTTTTGGCCAGGCGTATTACCAAAAGTTTAAGAAAAATTTTGAAACCAATCTTATTTTCCCTTTGAAAATTTTTTTCGCCATTTTGTTCCAATAATCTTCCTTAGTAAAACTTCCCAGGTCAAAAAGTCAGATCAAGATCTTACACAACCTTATAAAATCTTACGGAAACTCATAGAAACGAATTCATCTTATAAAATCTTATAAAAATCATACAAGAATCTTATGAAATCTGATAAAATCTTACTATAAGATCTTACATCAAGAATTAGATGTTTCTACAGAATCTTACAAATTCTTATACGAATCCTACGAAATCAGACGGAATCGTACTAGAATCTTATAAGAGCTTACAGCAAGATTCTTTGACCTGGGTTCTTGTAACCATGGTCTTGAAAAAAAGGCTTCTTGAATTTTTTTAACAGGATCTTGACTCAAGGTTTTGGTAAGAAAACTTACGAAAGTCAAGAAATTCCAAGAATCAAAGATTTTGAACGTCTTGAAATTTCTTGAGTTCTAAAAATCACCGTTTTGTTTCACACTTCCTTACATATACCCTAGTCGACCGAAAGTATGAAAATCAGATAAGAATCTTATAGGAATTTTACGAAAATCTTATATACCACAGTCGATAGAAATGCATACTGTAATTATAGGATTCTTATAATTTGCAATATAAGAATCTTATAAGAATTTAATAAGATTTTGGTAAGATTTTAGTTTATAATTTTTTTAATGAGATATTTATAATCTTATAGTGTCTTATAAAAAATGTGCAAAAATTTCAAAGCTCAAAACTTTGCCCTCGTCCACCAGGCAACAAAATAAACGTTTTTTTTTCTTTTGTTTTGACTATAAGTATCTGATAGAAATCTTATCAATTTCTTACATCAGAATCTTATAATCACAGTACGCATTTCTATTGACTGGAGTATTGTAAGATTTCAATAAGATTCTTGCAGATATTGTATAAGATTGCTATAGTAATCCTATATAAGATTTGATCTCTAGGGTAGCTGTGAAGATTTTCATACTCGTAATAGCTTTGAAAATTTTCCTTTCTTGAGCACAGCTAGCTGTTCAAGGATGAGCCTATGATCACATATGATTGTACATTTTTTCCAAATCTTCGGTGCAAGAAGTTGCATCAGGGTTCTTAAACTCTTAACGATACCCTTCGTCAAAAACAGAAAATCTTCGAGATTGTCGAGTGTGCTAATCCATATGAAGGAAGTTGCTTGAGTTTTTGATAGGCGCGTGGACATTTGGTTTTAAAACATTCTAAGAACCTCAAAAAACTATTTTTATAGGTTTTCGTATATGCTCTTTCCATAGGAGTGCTTTTCAGAGCTTTAAAGTATTTCAAACTGGATTTTCTAGAGATCATTGGGTTTCTAGAAGCTAAAATGGCCTTTAAGATGCCTATTTTTTGTGAGAAAATTGTTTTTCTAGGTTTTCCAGTATGCTGAATTCTAATTTAATGAAAACGTTTTTTCAGAACCTTGCAGAAGGTTTTCTGGAGATCCAGGGCTCTGGAAAAACGTTTTTTCTGAAAATCAGAGCGAAGTGTTTTCTATCTTCTAGAAGATGCTCATTACGATGCTGCCGTGTGAAAAACACTTTGTGACACTCTGCCTAGTACCCACCACCACCCCTTGATCGTTTTTTAATGGTACGAGTCAAGTCATTAAGCTTCTTTTGCCTACTTTAGAGCCTTCAAAACAGAGTCAGGCGCTTTATTTCACTGAGTTTACGATCTGATTTGGCTCAAAAATATTTAAAAAAT
>CAJNOQ010000158.1:0-68044 GCA_905250885.1 Didymodactylos carnosus
CACGTTGAATTACCTATGTGGGAAAATGTTCAGAACCAATGAACAACCTTTTGCAGAGATAGAAAAATTTTACTTTCTAATCCAGTGGAGAACCAAAATATTTCAGATTTTTGAATCCTAAAATTTTTCTATCTCTGCAAAAACTTGTTCGTTGGTTCTGAACATTTCCCCACATATTTAATTCAACGTGCTCTACAATCTGGCAGTGCCAAAATATGTTCAGTTGGAAATTCATAGTGGGTCTAGCGACATCCAAATTTCAGAGACGCATCCTAGAAAGGCCTAGCAGCAGAAACAGATATCAGATTCGTGATCAGCATCAAGCAAGATTACTCACAATCGTGTACGTTTTAAGGAAAAAGTGATTGGACATTTGGAAAGGTTCCCTCGTTAGATGAGCTTCAACTAGTCGCATTATTAGCAATATGGAAGGACATAAATGCTAAGAAAAACAACAGACAGCATATCCGAACCGATCACGATATAATAAAGTCAACGGTGTTCAAAAGATAAAATTGAACACTTTTTCAAAAAAACTGCCCTTTGCCACCTTATTAGCTCTCTATGTGCTGTCTTTCACACTGTATATATATCTTATGTAATCGATCAAACTATGTGCATATGTTCCGATAGAAGGGATTAACATTTATATCTGTATATTCCTCGTATACGTTCATAATGTGTTAACAAGCTTGAGCATTATCTATTTTTCTTATCAAATATATAAAGTAACAAGTTCAATAAGACAAAATGAGAAATTGCCATTAGATGAGAAAAAATTATTTGTTAAAGGATTTTGATCAAAATTAATCGAACAAATGTCGACAGGAAAGAAGAAAAGATGACCACCACTACCACTACCACCATTATCGCATGTACAGAAAGATCGAACGTAAATATTTACATCAAGAGAAATAGAAAGAGAAAATATGCGACGACAACGTCAATTTTCCGGTTTCAATCAATCATAATATGTCTACGTTAAAATTAGACACGTAAACCAAATTTAACGCGAGTGACCGAAATAAGGATTAAAATGCCGCCTATACACCTATTCTTCTCCTCCTCTTCTTCTCGTTTGATCATTTCGGGTTTTAATTGTTATGTTGTATGTGTGTGTGTGTATGTAATTTTACAGTGTCGCGTCTTACACGTAACGGACACACAATTAGAGAAGGTCATCTAAGATTAATTTCGTTGTTCATACAGAAAAAACTTAAATTCGATATAAATCTATCAGGAGAGAAAGCAAGCAATTTCCGCCTTCTCTAGAATTAGAGATTCCTGATCTCTCTCATTTCTTTTTGTTACATTTTTTTGACACAGTACTAATCCTTCCTCTTTCTTCTTTCTCTCATCAAAATGTTTTCGAATGTTTTTCCTCATGCCCCCTGTCCTTCTTCGCTGGTATTTGTCGCGTAGTAATTTTGACTTTATATACCGATGGAATTTTCAATGTAGGCGCTTGGAATTAAGTAATCTTACGAGAGAAAGAGAGAGAAAAAGAGAAAAAAGTATACGTTTCTAGTTTAAGTGTGACAATTAAAAAAGTTGTGAAGTCACTCAGTAAAAAGTATCGTTTCATTTTTAAGATTGAACGAGAGAAAGAAACGTCTGAGATCAACTGACTTCACCACTAATAAATAAATATTCAATTAAGTTTATTATAAAAAAGAATAATCTAACTTTTACATTCATCAATAATAATAAAAACAATAATTTGTTATTAGCCGCATGCTGGTATGAGGCACAATTTTTTAGTCGGTAAGCAACTAAGCATACGTTTTCCTACAATTACACATATAAAGCAAAGTTGCCTCTAGGATAGTAGTCAACTTTTTTTCTTACATGTTTGATGTAAATTGTACCATTTGTGACGACAGTCTAATAATTGTATGAAATCAATTATCTATTATTTTAGGTCTCCTGAGTTTATATCAAGCAATAACCATTTATCTTCCATATGAAGTGGCTTCATTCTCGCGTTGTCCTCCAAATGGATCATTCGAAATCTCGTCAACAGGCTACTATGACGATTCCAAATTCTGTAATGTCTACCACAAATGTAATTGCACAAGAACGGAATGCCAAATTATTGAATCGCATGTTTGCCCAATTGCAAAAGTTTATTCGAAAGATAAAGCAGCGTGTGTAGGTTAGTAGCACCAATTTCATTCTGGATTTTTTTCATCATAAAATGTTTATCATATTTTGTTGCAGATATTGAACAAGAAGGATGTGAAACAACATATGTTCAATGGGTTCAGACTCACAGTAGCACTGATCCAAATTCAGGTGTTGCCTATATGGTCTCCGATAGTCTTCAGCCGTCAACATCTACCAAACATTTTGAATGCCAACCAGGTGCACAAGGCCGTTTCGTTGATCCAAATATTTGCAATATTTTTCATGTATGTATCCAACGAAACTCACAAACTGTTGACCAACCGTTCATGTGTCCTTATCCAACAATATTTAAAACTCTAACACCTGATAAAATGTATTGTGCTCGACCGGAACCCTATGATTGTAAAGGCAAAGCTTTTTATCGTGGAATAGAAACAAATGATGTAATGGGTAAAGCAGTTGTTGATGATTCACTATCCTATCGTTTACCAGAGAATACGTTGATCATTGAAAATTGCACAAAGAATGGTTTATATGCCGATAGTTTCTATTGTAATGGGTACCATAAGTGTATTAATGGACAAGATCAACAGTATCTATGTGAAAATCAACTGCTATTTAATCCGATATCAAATGTTTGTGATTATCCAATTAATGTCGATTGTGGAGGTAAAAAAGTGAAATAAAGTTACTCCCAAATCTACTTTTTCTATATGGTGTACGATTTTTTTCAGGCAAATCATTATTACGTCGCCCAGTGGGCTTTCCTAATGGCACACTGGTGAATTCCTCCTATATTATGGTATTTGGGAGTGAATTGCGTCCAGAATGTCCGAACAGAATTCAAAATGTTCTTGTATCAGATGTCAAGTATTGTAATGTATTCTACCATTGTCAAAGCGGTCAAGGCTCAGTGTACATGTGTAAGGATGGTCATGCATTTGAAATTCACAATGAACAAACCAGAGAAGAGGGAATTGGCTCATGCCGTCTCGAAGAAACGGTCGATTGTGAAAATCGTCTTATTCTAACATCAAATGGAAAACGTCAACCAAAACGAACTATCATTAATAAAAATCAATTCAATTCAGTACCATTGATAAATACTGGTGATGATTTGAATTATCAGTCGACAAAATCATCAAAAACACTTCGTTCAAAATATTCGAATTTTATTCTGTTACCACCAACATTGAATCAAAAAGTTGTGGTAAATGTTCAGTTTGATTGTAAAGGACGAATTGATGGTCACTGGAGAGATACACGATATTGTGATATTTTTCATGCATGTATTGCCGGAGAACAACGCCGATCTTATGGTTGTAATCAAATTGGAGAACGATTTTACTTTGATGATGTTACGCAAAAGTAAGTTTTTTTCGCACTGATATGTTTGTTTTCTTTAAATATTTAAAACTTACTTAGATGTGAATTTGCATCTCAAAATTCAAATGGTTGTCAAGCAAATCAATATTATGGTCCAATTGAAGAACCACCATCTATTCCCGGTTCTTCTCTTAGTACATCGGCACCAACTGAACCCTGGAAAATATTTATACAATCACGAGAACAATTTACCTGTTCAGGTCAGTTAACTCACCTGTTTGTAAAGTCCTATTTAAGTTCTAATGTTTCTCTAGGAAAACAAGACGGATTCTACGCTAGTCGTTGGTGTAATGCTTTTTATCGATGTTTCACTGGGATATCTAGTGCCTTCTTGTGTCCAAAAATGCCGAGCGGTTCCCGTTTATGGTGGGTTCAGCATGGTAGCCCCCAAGGTATTCCACAAGAAACTGCTTCGTGCACATGGCCGTGTGAAACAAGCAGAAGATGTACAAGTTCAGGTGGAATCATTGTTGATAGCGGAAATGCCGTAAGTGAAAGTCAACAAGAAGCTGATTCCGTTTTCCAATCATCGTTGTGCACAACAGCTGGCTCATCATCGGGAGTGACCGGGATGGGTGCAACACAACCACCGTTCAACGCAGGTTCAGGATCAGTTGGTACTGGCGGATCGCTAGGATCCGGTCACAGTTTCAATCCGGGTACATCAGGAATTGGAAGTGGAACTTTTAATCCGAGTGCGGGATCTTCTGCCACAAATTTGGGATCTGGGAATGGTTTTCAGACAGGAGTTAGTGGATCCGGCTCAATGACAGGCACAAGCTCTCAATCATCGGGACCTGGTGGTGCGCCTGTAGGAGGTGAGAACTTTTTTTTTATCGTTAGTCAGAATAATATAACTAAAACTATCTAATTCATCGAACGTACTATTTATGTTAGTTTCACATCTTGATCTTAACGTGAAAATACACGTTTTTTTAAATTTAACTCTCTTACTTTTAGCAACATTTACTGTTGACAGTGACGTCTCGTGTATTGGTCAAGCGGATGGTGCATTCTTGTCCAGTCGTTATTGCAATGTATTTCATCGTTGTGTCAGTGGTACACGCCGAGATTTTCGATGTCCGAGAGCCACCAACACTCCCTATGATCTATGGTGGAATCAACAAACACAACTTTGTGACTGGCCATGCCGAATACCATGTCAAGTGCAAATATACGGCACACAAGGAGCGAGTACTCAACAAATTCGTCAAGAAGATTCCATTTTAAATCGAAACGAATGTACCGGATATCAAGTACAAACAGCTGCTACATCCTCCTCAGTAAATCTCAATCAAATTCTCGGTGGACAAGCGATGGTCTATTCAGCACAAACTCAAACATCAAGACCCATTGAAAATCCCGATTTGAATTTTGTTTGTAATCAACCGGGAAAATATGCATCGCGAAGATTCTGCAATGTTTATCATGAATGTCTTGATAGTGGTATACCACCAAGTCAATCATACGAATGTTTGAATTCGTTTTTTGATCGTAGTCAAGGTATTTGTACAGCAAAAGATCAAGTACCGTGTATGGGTGGCATTTTTCCTTATGATTCAATACCCATTGATAAAAATCCAGACACAATTACTTGTTCAACCCAAAGTGGTTTCTACATTCATAGTTCAAGACAGTTCTGTAACATCTACTATGTTTGTGATGGTATTGTCGCTTCACCCACCACATTTCGATGTTATGACCGACAAACTGGACAAGAAGGAATATTCGATCCATTTGCTGAACGATGTGATTCACGAAAAAATTCGAATTGTCAAAATTCCATTCTCAATTTTGGTCAACAACAACAATATAAATCGATTGCAATCGATTATCAACGAACAGAAAATATTCAACCATTGCCGTGTAAACCTGATCAACAATATCTTGTTGAACATGAACAATATTGTAATCTATATCATTCATGTAAACAAGGTAAATGCTACGTTGCTTAAAGATTTTAATCTAACTATACAAATTCAGATTGTAGGTCAGGATAACTTAATATTTAACTATCTTTCAGGTGATTATCGTATCTATGCATGTATATCAACATCATCGGAACCATCTCAAGATCAAACGTCATATTTCTATCAGTCAAATGGTCAATGTGCAGCACCTGTCTCTGCCATATGTCCAAAAACAAAATCTGTCTATGCTTACTCTCGTCTTCTACCCACAACAGAATCTCAACCACTTCTCATGTTAAACGATCAACAACATAACTACGGATCAATTCCCATTCAAGAACGGGTTAAACCACAACCACTATGTAAATTACATGAAAATTACATTATTGGACATGAACACTACTGTAATTTGTTCTATGGATGTAAAGATGGTGAATTAATATTATATGCTTGTATCGATAGATTAACAGGTATCAAACAAAACAATAAGTAATCAATAGCATTTTACAAACTAGTCTTGTTCTTTTAGGCACATATGGTGGCATATTTCAATCATCCACTGGTAACTGTATTACTCCGAGCCAACAAGAATGTCCAACAAATGAATATTTTCAACCAAATGAATCCACCGATTCTAAGGTTTCACCAAACGAAAATGATATTATTCCAACATTAACTACTCGTCGTCCAAATAGTGTGGCATTCATGTCGTATACAATGTTAGAACCAAATAATCTTACATCACGTCTTAACTCTTCTTCAGTAAAATCTCAATTTTATGGTGTTCAATCACTGTTTTCATGTAAAAATCGTCAAGATGGATATTATGAATCAGAATGGTGTAATATATTTTATCGATGTTTCAATGGTAAACGAATGGATGAACGATGTCCACAAGGACAAACAAATCTTCAATTAGGTCAACCACAATATGATCTTTGGTGGACACATCAAAACCAAGAATATAATCATACTCATCCACATTATTTTGGCGGAAGAGATTATATGGTTAGATGTGAATGGCCATGTAAAATACAATGTAAAAAACCGATATGGGTACCGAATGATCATCAATATCCTGTGGGCGCTGATCTTGTCAAACGTCAAGATCAGGAATTGAGACCGGGTTGTTCAACATCTCATTCAACATTTAGTGGACGAAAAATGCGTGGTGAAGGTATGATTATGTATTCTGACATTCCAAATCCAACAAATTTTTCTGCCTGTCCACAAACTAATCAACGTCAACGTGTGGCTGATTTGAAATATTGTAATATATTTCATGAATGTACTAATAGCAAAGTGACAGGATCTTTCTTGTGTATCGAATCACAATTTGATCAAACAATAAAAGATTGTGTTACATTTACAAATTACTGTCCAGTGGATAAACGATATTCATATTCGAGAAATCGTTTAGCAGCTCAACAAGGAACATATTATGAAGCAGTTGAAGTCCGAAGTGTTAATCCAAGTGGTTATGAATGCATAACAGTAAGCAAAATTTACATTAAATACAAACTTGTATACTGATTTTCATTTTATATTGTCCTAGGATGGTATTCATACGGATCCAATGTTTTGTAATTTATTTCATGCTTGTTCTGGTCGTACACGTCGTTCATTTCAATGTCGTCAAACGGGTACCGATGGTATTAATGACGGTGTATCTACATTCGATTTATTAACAAAAAGTTGTTCAAAATTTTCTCCTCAATCGTGTCAAACTCTCTTATACAATCAAGAATTTGTTATTATTCCTGTCATGTTCAAACCACCAAGTGTCTCACCATGTGGAAAAGAAGGCTTTTTCTCAGTTGCTGATAACATGATGGCACCGCAATATTGTAATATGTTTGCATGGTGCCCGAAAGGACATGGTGAAGCTAAAGTATTCGAATGTGTACCGTCATTGCCGGGTGCTCATACAGGTGCATTTGATTTATCACGTCGTTCTTGTAGTTCAAAAGCCACATGTCCAAAAGCACGTCTAGCTTCGCCTCACAATACATCATTGTTAGCGCTCACCTTACGTCCGAAAGTAGTAACGATTGGTACGCGTAAACAGTTTTCATTAACAAGTACAATGGTTGAAAATGGTTACATTGCATTAGGCACAGATTTTCAAACAGCTTTTTCATGTCCACCAGGCTATACGGGTTTCTATTCAAACCCAAATTTTTGTGATGTTTTTCATTATTGTTATGAAACTGGGGAATTGTCATCTTTTGTATGTGCATCAATGCCAAACAGATATCAATTATGGTGGAGCCATCAAAATGAAAATCCAAGATCAGATGTAAGTATTAATACATTCTGCTGCATTTAGTTTTATTTAATGAGCTGGGCATATTTTCTCTTTAGAATGTTTTTTGCGACTGGCCGTGTAATTTACAAGGTGTTTATGCGTGTCCATCATATAAACAGATATTAATGCGTGATCGTCAACCCACTGGAAGCGTGAGTCAACGCGAAGTAGTTGAAGCTACATGCTCGTCGGCTCAGGTACCTGTCACACAAGAGACAACAATTTATACTATCTATCCAGCATTTAATGGCAACGGACAACAAGGACAAAATGATCAGGGAGGTCCAACAACATTCTATCAGCCATCACCAGCAGGTCAGTTTTACATACGACTAAACTTCGAAGGAATATCATTTCAAGTTGGTTTTTATTAAACAACTGTTAGAGTGAATGTACCTTTCAAAAATGCTTCTATTTATTTAGGTATGAGTTCTGGTCAGTTAGGTTATCAACAGTGTGCTCCTTCGAATGAATGGTATGTCAGTCAACAAATGATTCGATGTAGTTCATCCTTTGCTGCCACTGGCTATGCTCCTGATCCAAAAGATTGTTCTAAATATTATCAATGTGATCAATCAATTGGTCAAGATGGAATGTCAACAGGTATGTTAAATACTTTTCATTTTCTTTTCACCTTGGTCATATGCACTTTACAATAAGTACTAAAAATAAATATTACGTGTAGAAATGAATATTGCACATTCTTTTAATCCGTTGAACGATGGTAGAAATATTTAACGTTTTTATGTGAAAGAAAAAACGTGATCAACTTCCTTTTGTTCTTCCAATTATATGACATGTCGTACACAAGATTGTTTCAGTTTAATCAAGTAGTTCTATAAAGTCATCATATTGTCAAACACGCGCTGCTGTTGTTTTTCTATACCTAGTTTTGTTTAATATAACACATATTTAACAAATATATTACTCATTTAAAGGATATATTATGATATTTAACAATGTCTGTCAGAGTTACAGCTTAAAATATTTGTTGTCATTAGAGATTAAGAGCAAAGACGAATGAAACAAACAGAGTAAAACACATGAAAAACTGTTATAAAGAGAAAGACACACACGAACATCTTCTATAATTGACTGACACTGTACTTTTGAATTGAACGTGACTTTCGATCGCAAATATAAGCTTAGTCCTTCATCATAGCATTAACAACTTTTTGAATGTTTTATCAGGAGAAACTGATTATACTCAAAAAAACTTCACATTGTAGTATAAGGAATTATCTTGGAAACAAGTATAAGTTCTAACACTAAGTTAATCGTGCCGACAATTTATTGCTAAATTATTGCTGTGATTCTCTTAGGAATATTAATGCAATGTATTGCTGGTCTTTGGTGGGATCAACAACGTCGAAGTTGTGTATTACCATCTGAGGTCGCTTGTAATCCATTTAATATAATTAATTCACAAGGACAAGCAATGGATGGTAAGAGCTCTTTTAGTCTATATATGAGTCAGTTATATATTGAATTCTTTTTCTCTGTGTAGTTGGTGGTTATCCATCACAGACACAGCCTCAGCCTCAGCAGCCATCCGTTTATCCAACTGTTGGAATTACAACACCATTTGTTTATCAACCACAAACTCCGGTTCAAGTACAAGGTATTGTAACGGCAATCTGCTTTGTATTCGGTTTTTCTAATTCATTTATTTTATTCTTACAATCAGGATCACAAACAGCTCCTTGTCGAGGTGGACCACTCTGTATTGACGTTGGACTTAATATTCTTCAACAAATGAAAGCTATACCAGGCAGACCAGGATGGTTGTAAGTATACTATAATTCATAATGTTAGTCAATTCTACTTTGATAACATCATCTTCAATTTTAGTTACAAATGTGATAGTCAATGTGCATTAGAAATGCGTTGTCCACCAGGTCTGATTTTTGATGATTTATATCAACGATGTGAATGGCCGTCGTCTCCACAACAGCAAAATGTTTTAGGCAGCTTGAGAGATAAAAAGGACACCAATGATAAAATTCAACATGAGACATCAAAAGATAAAGCATCACAACTACACGTTTATCCAACAACAGTAATAAAATCAAAACAACAAAACAACAAAGCAACAAAACGTTTAATTCTCAATCAAAATAATTTATCATCAACTCCAACACCATCAACTAACACCACCACCAACACTACTACTACTACAGATACTAGCACTACTACCTCTTCTAAAGAAGTTAAGTCTAAAAGCAAAATAATGGAACCATAAACTCGATAACGTGTATAACACACATTTGTTTTTATTTTGTTTTGTCTAATATGTTATGCTGTAATACAGCTTAAAATAAAATTTATAATTATTCCATTTTCACCTGAACAGTGCGTGAAATATTTGTTAACCATTGAGCAGAACATTTTTTCAATTTTCGTTCATTACTGGTGTTTTTTTTTATTCAATTTGTTCTTCTTTTCTCTTTTCCTTTTTCAACTGTTGTATATATAGAGTTTCTTCTTCTTTTACATAGACAGATGAGAATGATATTTAAAAAAGTGCAGTCACTTTTCTTTTAAAATAAAATTATTCTAATAAATTCAACACTGCTATAGAACAAAAATATCAAGTATATTAGAAGATAATGATTTCTGTATCAAGAAATTTTCTTTCTTGCTGGTGATAATGGCAACGATTAAGTAAGGTAATTTGATTTAGATTCTGACATAAAAGTGTGCTATTTTCCGCAACATATGTGACTAACAATACCATCATCGAGAATAAAAGATAATGGTATTCGTTTGTTGCCATCTAACTCAACAAGAAACATTGCTATTTATTCATGTGTTTGATCAAGAAATGGTTCTATGAAGCATAATGTTCAAAAATTTGCAGGTTTTAGATCTTCTTATTGATTGTTGTTCTCTATAATATTTCATTTCATATTTGGCATTTACAGTGTATGATCAATATGGTATTCCTTGATCCGTTGATATTCTTGAACTATGTGGCTTCTATGTAACTTTGATGATTGAAATTTTGCGCATTTCGATTCTGGCTTAAAAGTGCCCATTCTTAACTATAGAACTACAATTCTTTTTAATTATATTATGTAAGACGACGTGGTAAACGCGTCATTCATTTTTTCAAATTGACCTTTTCCTGTACATGATGATAGTAATCTTAACTTTAAAAAAAACCAGTGAAAGAATATGTGAAATTTATTATTGGCTTAGTTAACAATTAAATTGAATTATTGACATTTTTAATCGGATATATATGATAGATATACCGTCTTTACACTAGGTGAGAGAAAGCCGATTAAACCTCAACACTGATTTAATTTGTTTCTTTATCACACTCTTTCTCTCTTTCTCTCTCTCTCTCTCTATATATATATACTGTCGTCTGCTGATCTATAGACGGTGTGATCATATAGTACAATAAACAGCGCTGCACAGTACAGTATTCATACTTAAGGATTTCAAAGAGTCAAACTATTATGATCGATTCATCTGCAGAACAAAAAATCTTGTTTTAGCATGAGTTACGGTTCTCGTCCAAGATTTATACTTACTAAGTATTATAAAGTTATCTTTGATTTCTTTTTCAACTCATTGATGCAACGCCTGTTTCTCCTATTCAATCAGCTTCCAGACAAACCTACATCAGAAAATATTCAATTAAGGCAGATCTTTCAACCTCTATACAATTTGAAAAGATTGCCCATTCATACTCTTTCTGCAAAGTAAAGCAAGTTGTATACCCATACAAGATGAGTCACACGCATGCATTTTTCTACGTACGCCTTCAGGAACAAATATTGAACGACAATAATTCTAGCTCCGTAAAATCTTCTATTCCAAATAAATGTGTAGGAAACCAAAGCTCATTGTTGCAGCCGCGTAATAAATCAAAACTTTTTCTATATCACTATTAACGTTTAACAACTTCATAAATTTTCCTCTTCTGACACAAGAAACGTACTTTCAGTAAGCTCGAAGTTGATTTAAAGTTGTTTTTTTTTAGAATACAAAGTGGAATAGATCCAACATTCTAAAACCTAAACTACCAAAAAACATGCAAACCATTCCACATTTGATTGACGGTACTCAATTACTACATCATACGCATTTTATTCTAACCTATCAGCTATCGCTTTCTTTCTTTTGCTTACATCTTTGATTTTTCCTCCGGTGCCTCAGGGTTCGGTTCGCTCATCCGAATAAAAAGTGAAAACTGCCTTCAAGTATCAATAATATCACTACTAAAAATGTGTTATTTTACAGTTATCTGACTTTCTTGCGAATCAATAGCTATCAAACCGATATGTTGATAGAATCCACTATCTCATCTATCAGCACGATTTTTTAGCTATTTATTGGAACTTATGCTATTACTAATAATCAATCTGCTTAACCTATGTTTCAGGACGACTTTAGAAAAGTCAAACTACTTCGTTGACGGATGCTATTTAACTTTTTTTTGTGATGCCAAACGTTTCTGAATAAAAATAATCAAAGAAGGATCTAGTGCGCGTCATTTATACGTATTTATTGAATATGTAGAACGTTTTAAGACCTGGACAGTTCCATTCTTCACTAAACAATGGATTTAACAAAAACGATCAGTATAACAGCGTCCAATCACTGCGATTGTTCTGGTGTTATTATTGCTCGATAACTTAATTTATCTCCTATCAAGATCGTCAAACAGATCACTGTCATTTGTGTTTAATGAAATATTTCTCCAATGGTTAAAATTTAATACCTTATACAAAATCGTTGGAGAACTTTCTGAAATGTTACAAAAACTGTTACAAAAACACCAGTTTTTGTAAACAAACAACCCTTTTCTTTTTACCAACTACAATAAGCAAAATAGACATCACATCTAAATTCTCTCATTTACATAGCATGAATTAGATTGCACAATGCATATTACGACGTTATTTTTTGACTAGTATTGTTAACATATTACTTTATTATTGAATGATTATATCGGTAAACTTTATTGTTTGACTCATCGTCTCATTTGAGCGTTGCTGTAATCATAGCGTCATTTTTTATTAAATCATGCATTAATCCATAATATTTATGATTTAATACTTGTTCAAGGTTATGTAAGATAGTATTAATACAGAAATCATTATCTTCTAATATACTTGATATTTTTGTTCTATAGCAGTGTTGAATTTATTAGAATAATTTTATTTTAAAAGAAAAGTGACTGCACTTTTTTAAATATCATTCTCATCTGTCTATGTAAAAGAAGAAGAAACTCTATATATACAACAGTTGAAAAGGGAAAAGAGAAAAGAAGAACAAATTGAATAAAAAAAAACACCAGTAATGAACGAAAATTGAAAAAATATTCTGCTCAATGGTTAACAAAAATTGAAAAAATATTCTGCTCAATGGTTAACAAATATTTCACGCACTGTTCAGGTGAAAATGAAATAATTATAAATTTTATTTTAAGCGCAACATATTAGACAAAACACAATAAAGACAAATGTGTGTTATACACATTATCGAGTTTATGGTTCCATTATTTTGCTTTTCGATTTAACTTCTAACAAAAATTCCTTTCCTTTTTACCAACTACAATAGCAAAATAGACGTCAATAAATTCTCTCATTTACATAGCATGGATTAGATTGCACAATGCATGTTACGACGTTATTTTTTGACCAGAATTGTTAACATATTACTTTATTATTGAACGACTATATCGGTAGCCTTTATTGTATGACTCAACGTCTCATTCGAAGCGTTGCTGTAGTTCGTAGCGGCATTTTTGATTAAGCCATACATTGATCCATAGTATTCATGATTTAATACTTGCCCAAGATTATCTGCATTCATTAGACCGAAAACACATGAAGATTCAAACAACAAATGATTAATACCACGAATTATGCGGAAAAAGCCATTTTCACCCCAATAACTACCTTGTAAAAACAAATTAAATAACAAATAGAAAAGCAATAATATAATTCATTCTTACCCCAACTATTGCGTACTTTCCAATATTTTGTGCCATTTTTCTCGATGCCCCAGCCAACAACTAAATTATTCAACACAAATATACAATGGAGCCTTACAAAAAGATTATCTATTCACCGTAGAAAAATAAAATCCAATAGGTTCAATTTACATGTTTTCTACAAGACTTTCGAGGATGCAATAACACCTAAATACCTTGATCAAAATCGTCAATGTCTTTAACCTACCTTCGACAACATGATTTAAATCCTTGGATGTTAAGGTGTTGTTTATTCCGGTAGATGCGGTATAAACGCCATACTTGTAATTGTAATCAAAATCTAGGGTGCTATAAAATCCACATGAAATTGGTCCACGTTTATATATTTCACTCATCATTTGAATCTCTCCGGATAGTTGCCCGTAACTTTGAACAAAAAACAGAATGGGATTTTTGACTGGCCAGCACCGAAGTGTGCCATTCTCAACGGGTAAACAATTTTGACATATAGTTTCATCATTACACGTCGGACTTGATTCCGCCACATAATTCTGGCATGTCTCATCGGGTAAACCGTATCTGTACATGTATTCTAAAACTTGATATGCCTTTCCACCATAACATCCATTTCCCAGACCACGTGCCTTACCACAATTTAAAAAAACTTGTCTCCCTAATAATATATCCTGTAAACCGTTAAATTGTATTTTTAGTCGATCGTTCAATGCCGCTAATGTTCCATGTAAATAACATGAACCACAGTACTTCGGGATATGTTGATTCCACGATGCTGTACAAAACGATTTACCATTGACATTACACCAATCCCAATCCCGTGGTAGTTCGTCTAATGATTTGGCTCTTTCTACTGGGGTTGCTGTTGCGCCCCAATAATTTGTGAAGGATCGTTTTGAACGATGTATGGGTAGTTCTGTACTATGATGAAACCACGTGAACAAGAAGAGAGCGTATAGGAACAACATATGTATAAGCGATGAGAGAGATGAAACTATGGTTTGTTGTATGAACTACTATTGTTGGATGATGAATCAAATCACTTACAGCATTCTGAATTTGATGAACAATACTAATATAATACTAACCAGTCACCGCAATTTGTACACGGTAACAAAAAAGGCATCCCAAAAGGTGCACACTAGAAAACGTCCATGTAAAAGCATAGTAAAAAAAGCGTCAACAATAATAATATAATTCCACAAAAACTCATCCAAATAGAAGCTAAGCGTTAAGTGATAAGCATAGTATTTAAGTGCGTACTGCATAGATGAATCATTTCACTGCACTACCTTATCTAAGATACGATTGATTTCTGGCGATATTGGATCGGCCCAATACAGTAGGCCAGGCGTGCTTCCAAAGTATACCATGTCTTTTCCTGCTGAAAAATTAAAACGGTTTAGTTTGTTGACAACTGTTTAAACTCTCTTTACTACGAAACATTTTTAAACCTTTTTTAAAAGTTTCGTAGTGAGCACTAAACTCTAAAAGGCTTCCTACTCGAAAGAAGCTTTTGTACTGGATTACGGAACCCTGCATAGTTCCGCACAAACCCATATCAATTTTAGAGCCGAAAATAGTGAATTTTATGAATCCAGCTTCTGTGAGGCTCCTAGCTAGAAAATGGCTGACTTCGGAGAATGTTCACATAACAGGTTGTTAACGACCCATAATTGTGCACTAACCGTCTTAAAACGAACATCGTAAAATACCCATTTTTTAATCATCTTTTGGTCATCAAAACGTTCCCAGTTTGGATGCATAAAAATCCATTTGGATCATTTTACGTAACGGTTGCCTTTTATGTCTAAGTTTTGAAAAGATGGTGTTTTCATTTGAATTTTTCTCCTACTGATTGCAATAGTTTTTAGGTTTTAAGTACATGAATAAGCACAGAAAAAATCGAATTGCGAAAACATGGTTATTTGTGTGCATGATTCCGTAACGAATTAGCTGAGTTTTTGATAACTTCAAATTACATCGGAATCACTGTTCCGTTTTTGGTTATTCCGTGGCCGTCAATATTTTTCTTATAAAACTTGAACCGTATATTCAAAATTAATCGAACTCTTAAAGAGGTTGTTGAGCATGTGATTAGGCAAATTTGATAAAAATTTAAGCTTCTTTTAAGGTGACGAAGAAATTACAGGAAGGAGTGGAAAAAACGTGATTCTGTTACAATTATTTTGATCGAGCATATGCCAGTAGATAGATAGATCATATAGATATTAACAAAAGCAGTCAAGCAGTCTTTCTATAACGTGGTCCTTCGTGAAAATTTAGCCATCGTATACAGTACCCATATCTTCAATGCTGTTTAAATTCGGCGATTATCGCGCTTTTGTAAAGAGGCTGAAGTCACCGTTTAATCGCATTATGTCGGCGACTATTTTGTATATCGAGGTTAAATGTTGATTATTTTGCAAGTCACGATTTCTTAAAACATCGCTGACTAATCGCGATTAGTTGACAATTTTTGGTTTTCTAGTCATTCACTGTTTTATTTTGCAGCTGACCAAGTGTATATTAAATACTGATTTCGACAATAATTGTGTCTTTTTTCGGTTTAATCTTTTCTTTTAGATTAATGTTTTTGGGAGACGCGGAGTATTCCTCGTGATCTCCTCACAGCTGACTCGTTCTTTTGATAAGGATCAGTTTTTGAATCGAGGGCTCCGATGAACAACTGGAGTTTTGAGCAGTGGCTCAAATCAATTAATCGGACGTGAGAAACTATCAGAACAATCGAACGCCAATCAAGGAAAGTGTATGAATTTCCATTGTTTAACATTCAACACCCACTTTAGCAGATAAAAACTCTTATTCTAGTAGATGACTGCAGTCATCTACTAGAATAAGAGTTTTGATCTGCTAGAGTGGTTGTCAGTGTTAAACAATGGAAATTCATCCACTTTCCTTGAAGTACAATACAGAAAAGTGGACGGCATAGTCACTCACTTTTCTCATATCAAGTTTTACAGTGAAGTCACGTAAAACTCGCCGATTTTTAAGCGGTTAATACCAGATGGGTAGGGTTTTGGCCACCAGCATTATCATTCAAATTACTCTCTTGTGAAATGCATGACAGTGTCCAACCCAGGTGGTTTGTTACGGTTATCGTATACGGCGTCTTTACGGCCGTAAATGATTAAATACGGGCCGTTTACGCACCGTATTTTACCGTAAACCAGGCCGGTGTTTTACGACCGTATTTACGCCGTACCGTATACGGTGTGTTTACGGCTTAAATAAGATCATCATATATGGCGTATATGCATTGTAAATGACCGTAAACATACCGTATTTCTACCGTATATACGCGCTTCACGGTCTGGAATTATACGAAAGCCCAGGTCGTCGAAAACGGTATCGTCAACGGGCCATTTTTGCACCGTTTTTAGGCCTTTTTCAGGACATATTTCAAATTTCATTATTTTTGGTCATGAACTGAAAACTATTATGTTCTGAATTTTTTTCAATTTTTTGGATTCCTTAGAACCATGATTTACCAGTCTCAGGAGTATGGTACTATGACTAATACAGGTCCGTCAACTAAGGCTACTCCCTCCAGACAAGCTTCGATGACTTATATACTAGAGGAAGAAAAAAATTTCTAAGTTATAAATTCGATATATATATATATTCGAAGAAAATCAGCGTTCCATTTATACAAGTAGCGGAAGCGAAATAAAAGAGGGGAATGGCTTGTCGACAAGACGGCCTAAAAACGGTCAGTTTACGGTATAGACCATATACTATTTTTACCATGGAACGGCTCACGAGGATATTGAAACATAAAGAGCTTCATGGTACCAGACACTGTCAAACGAGACTATCGACTGTATATCATTTCATGGTATCTAACTATTGATTAAAAGTACAAGTCTGATACGGCGCGTATACTGCGCATTTACGTAGCACTGTAAACGAGCACCGTATACGGCACCGTATTATACCGTAATTGAACCGTAATACGGTCACCGTTTCCAGGTCGAAAATCACCGTAATTTAGCCGAATACGGCCGTTTACGTACCGTATTATTCGAGCTGGGAACTTGAAATTTTTCTGGCTTTTTCATCATATGCTGTAATTAACAAAAATCATTTCCAAAGATTATATTAGAAAACAATCAAATAGATGCCGTACTTGTCAATGTTAGATATCTAAATCCAAATACAAGCACAAGTATCTAAGGCGAATTGTCACTTTTTCTGACAAGATGAGAAAGGTACAGAAAAAACAAGCGCGTTATCCAAAAGAGTCCGTAACTGTTAGCTTGACCAAGTCCACTTTCTTGCTTGATTGACGGCACGAGCACGGATCGCGCAATTCACGCCGTGATCGCTAAGAAGTCGCTATTGTCGCGGCGCGTTCGCACCAACTCTTATCTTATAAAAAACTCGTAATTCGCTATCGCGACGCGACAATAGCAGCTTTTTAGCGATCACGATGCGACTCGCGATCCAAGCGCGATCACTGTAAGAAAATATTGTCACATAGCGATCGTATTTTTCTCTTACGATCGCGACATGATACAGCGACGCCGCGCGTCTCCCGTGCACATCCTATTCACCGTTTTGTTTTACTTACGCGCCTGATATATAACTCTTACTGATTTTTCGAAAAATTTTCAAAATCTTATCACATCTTAATAATAGCTTACGACATGACTGATATATGGTCTTGCACAGTCGCGTTGCGCGTACGGCATTCGTCTGCGTTCGCGGTAAAAGTAGTGTGACTCATTTTACTGATATTAGACGAAAACGCGAATAAATATTAACTATAGCAAAATACTCGAGAGTCGTTGGGTTTTGTATGAGCGCGAAAAGATAGTGATCGCTAAAAATCGCGTCTTATTTCGCGGCGGGATCGCGTTACGTGATCCTGCTGCGAATTTTTTAAGCGACTCTCACCGTGGCATGCGATAAGACAGTGGACTTGGGTGTCGCATAGTTTCTACTCTCATCTAAAAAGCCATTAGTAGTCTGAATCAATTTGACCCCAAAACATACTTTGAGTATAAAGGTCTGGAAAACTACTTCATGAATACACAGTCGCATTATATCATATCGGATAGTAAATGTAAGTTCTCTTTTCGAAATATGTTATGTGATTAATATAGAGAAACATGAAAGAGTTTTCCAGACGTTATCGTCAAATCTCAAATTCAAAATGGAGAAAGTTGAAGCAGTACAGCTTTTTAAAGAGAAACTTTTTCACGGTTATTCTATCTTTCCATTTTTTATTACCTTCCGTTTTCAGTTTTTATACGGTTAGCGACAAAAAGACGGTCCGATTAAGGTATATTAACTGGCTGTTTATTATCGAATCAGTTACCTGTTTATTTGATCGCGAATATATACGAAGCTTCAGAACATTTTCTCTCTCCTGGACAATCAAGTAGTCGACACTTGGTTTGAAAAAGATGTCCTTGGTACTAGTGAGAGTATTATAACACTAGGGTCAGAGAGCTGGGCAAGTCTAAGTGAACAAGTCTAAGTAAACTCGTAGCCAAAGTCGATAAAGTGACAATTCGCCGTAGATACTTGTGCTTGTATTTGGATTTAGATATCTAACATTGACAAGTACGGCATCTATTTAATTGTTTTCTAATATAATCTTTGGAAATGATTTTTGTTAATTACAGTGTATGATGAAAAAGCCAGAAAAATTTCAAGTTGGACACTGTCATGCATTTCACAAGAGAGTAATTTAAATGATAGTGCTGGTGGCCTAAATCCTATTGCTTACGATGGCTAAATTTTCACGAAGGACCACGTTTTGGAAAGAGTTTCTTGACTGCTTTTGTTATTATCTATATGATCAAGCTGTCTTCTGGCATGTGCTATGATTCATTGAGCATAAAAACTACTTAGACAAGCAATAGAGATATGTGGCTATTTATCGTTAGACCAAGTCATTGAATTTTCCAGGCCATATAACACTGTATTTTTGTAAGTAATTAAATATATCGTATAGCTTCATCAATAAACATGATTTTATGACGAATTAGAACTAAACATGGTCTAGTATATATGACGGATTGCGTTTCAAACCTGGTTTTGCGTCGCTTTGTTGTATGGCAGCGTTTCTAATGCCGATTGGTTTACTAAGGGAGAGTAAAATGGGTTTTCACTTTGACATAATATGCAATGATTAATTCTTTTTTATTTCGTGTTTTATGTCTCTCTCTTTCCTTTCTAAGATTCTGTTTGTATCCTCCATAAGGGCCAACGCAACCGATTCAAGTCATGAAACTGAGAGGATTGAAAAAACTACAGTGAAAATTTTTTCTTTAAAAGGTTGTTATATTTCAACTGTTTCCATTTTGGATTTCACATCAGAGGGAAATTTCCGCTGTTAAAAAAATTCCCATTAGAAACGATGCTTTCTTGTTGATATATATACTTAATTTGAGATTAAAATGTTATTTTAGCTTTACTTGCTCTTGATTTTTTCTTTCTTCTAGTGAGTGTAAAGAAGTAGAAGACGTCTAGTTGTAGCGTTTGTTTTACGCTAACAAATATCAGACTGATCAATGATCTCTACATTAGTAGTTTTCATTTTGTCCTCGTGGGTGATTTTAAATCACGTTTACATGCACATCTGATCACATCCTAATTTTGTTTTATTTTTGTACACGAATGAAATTTACAAGAAACCAGATTTGCTTATGATTAGATGTACATGCGTATGTGGTTTTAAGAATCTTATTTTTAGATAATTAACATCTGTTTACATCAGAAAGGCGCATTATATCATGTCGGATAATAAATGTAAGTTCTCTTTTCAAAAAATGTGATTAATATAGAGGCACATGAAATAGTTTTCTTTATACTCAACTCAAAGTATGTTTTGGGGTCAAATTGATTCAGACTACTGATGGCTTTTTAGATGAGCGTAGAAACTATGCGACAAGCTAACAGTTGACATAGACGCTTTTGGATAACGCGCTTACTTTTTCTGTACTTTTCTCATCGAGTTTTATACCAGATTTTAAACCATGTTCTGCTCTATCGATTACCGTATGTAGATTTTGTATAACATGCCTGGATAGTAGTAAAGAAGATTTCAATAGATACCACCAAAAAAGACTTCGAACAAGTAAGAAGTTAAAATCACTACGGATTCTCGTTGACTTATTAATTTCGTAACATACTATACATCAAACAGTTCAGAAAATTTAGGCCTATTTTCTATACTGAAAAGAACTTTTTTTTTGACGATATCTATCCAAATCTTCTTTACTACCAGCCAGACAAGTTATACAAAATCTACATACACCAATCGATACAGCAGAACATGAATTAAAATCTGGTGTAAAACTCTATGAGAAAAGTATGGGTGATAACAAAAAAAAACAAGCAGACATAATTGTCTAAAAGCTTTTTGTTACTTGTTACTCTGATTCAAGGATTTGTATTTCATTTTATTCGTATCGAATTCAAAGGATGCAGATCAATTTCTAATGTTCGAAATATTAGCATAGGTCGGTGATTATCTCTTCTTAGGGAATACTGTGATTAAAATTGTTGAAGATTTTTCAACAGATATGAATGGGAACTTGGGTGACTGTTTAGCGGTTGTAATTCTATAATCTGAAGCAGGAAAATTGATTTTCTTTATCGGCGATTTGCTACTGTACAGAATTTTCTCTACTTTTTGATGTATTGGTAATTATTCTTTAAAAATTGTTTGCACTATTTTTATTTCGTTGTAGTCGCTAGTCGTACGTTTAACAATCGAAATTACAATAGTAGTAATCGAAATTCAAACAGCAATGATCAGTATAACAATCGACCATCCCACGAGAATCAATCATTCAGTCAACAGCAGCAACCAACAAAATATCCAACACATGGAATAGCAAATATAAGTGATGATTGGGATATTGACGACAAACCATCGATCACAACAACACCACGAGATAATACAAGTGGATGGTAAGTATAAAAGAACAGGACAATACAATCATCAAAGAGACGAAGCAATAGTTCAACTAATTCTTGTGCTATTGAGAAAATTATTTATTTAGGAAGAACGATTTTTCTCTACATTTTTGGAAAACTAAATAGCTTAATCATTGACAAATATTCTGCAAAATAGTTGTGTATTTCTTGTTTTCTAGGCCAACATTATTTGATTGGCATTCAACCGCCGTCGATCAACAACAAGCCGCTGCTCGTCAACTACAATCTCAGTCAGAATCTTCATCGTTTCGTTCGCCAAATCAAACAAATTCTAATTTTTCATCGTCGATGAGATCATCATCCTATCCTTGCCAATTGCAATGTCAGATTGATGTTAGTGGTGTATCACGTTTAATTGGAAAGGGTGGTTCAAATATAAAACAAGTTGAGCAAGATAATCAATGTAAAATTCAAATATCAAGCGAGAGACAATCGGCATGGGTCGATGTTACACTAAATGGAAGTACAAATCAAAATATTTATAATGCATTCGAACAAATAAAAGCAAATATTTCAAGTTTTCGTGAAAAAAATTCAGATAGTAGTCATCAACAAGAACTACCAGAATCAAAAAGTCGAAATGATTTGTCGGGATCAAGAAGAGAAGACGCGTTTAATTCGGGTAATCTAACAGTTTTGATTAGTAAAAAGTCAGGATAACTTTGATCTTCAGTGTAATTCACACTATCACCTTCCAAACAATGCTTTTCTTAGGTTTACCATCATCATTTAATCGTCGTCCATTTGAAAATGATTCTCATTCGTCTCGGGCACCTTCATCAAATGGATTTTCATTCGGTAGTAATCGTGTTAGTGGTAATTCATCATCGAATGGTTTTGATCAAAATACTAAACAGCAGTCATCTTCATCAACTTATGGTAGTCAACAAAGAGCTCAGACACGTTCATCAAATGGTTATTCGAAAAAAGCGTCGGCCCTTCCGGCTGGCGATGAAGATAATTCGGATGAAGAGGAGCAACGCGGTTCTGGATTTTCATCAGCTCCTAGAAATCCTTCAGGTATACATTTGTTAAGGTTTTCTAAGGCTATTTTCAACTTTCAAAAACACATGAAGAGAATAGATACTATCTAAAATAATTGAATACATCTCATCTACTTTTATTATTTTATTCCAGTTTCATCGCGTCCCGCTCATATGAATAAATACAATATAACATCAAATTTTACATCGTCAGCATCATCTGGACCAAAAGTTGATTGGTTAGCTATGCGAAGAATGGATACGCATAATGATATGACAAAATGGAAAGATTTTCCACCAGTTATCAAAGATTTTTACCAAGAATTAGATTATATTCGTGAGATGCCTGTTGATCAAATAGAAGAATTGAAAGCAATGAAAAATAATATTGTTGTTAATTGGTTTGATCAATCAATGAAAGAAGATTTTGAACAAAAAAATAATGTCAAATTATCGATACCTAATCCCATTTGGAAATTTGAACAAGCCTTCCATAATTTTCCAGATATTTTAAATGAAATAACAAAACAAAATTTTACAGAACCATCACCAATTCAATGCCAATCGTGGCCAATTGCATTGAAAGGACAAGATTTTATAGGAATTGCACAGGTTAGTTTCAATAACAATATTAAGTTACAAGATAGTGAATTTTTGACAATTCCATCATACACATTCTAGTTCTAAACGTTGAATTTTGTGATGTATTAGATGTTTCGACTATTTTCATTTTTGGTTTAGACTGGTACCGGTAAAACGTTAGCATTTCTTTTGCCATTATTAATTCATATTGATAATCAGCCAAGGTAATTAAATGAAAAATTGGTTTGTATTAATCTTTCGCGGTATGATTATTCTATTTATTTTAGAGCAAAAGTCGAATTTCATGGTCCGAAAGGATTAATCTTATCGCCAACACGTGAATTAGCCATTCAAATTCATCAGGAAGTTGTTAAATACAGTTATCGAGGAATAAGAAGGTAAATTTTCAAAGCACATATGAACAAGTCACAAATTTATTTTCCTCTGTACGTTTGTATTTATTTTATTTTCTAGTACCGTTATTTATGGTGGTAGTAGTCGTAAAAATCAAATAGCTGTTTGTGCTGAAGGTACGCAGAAAAAAAAGGCAATCGAACACAACATGCATTTCTTTTTACTCTCTTTCATTTTTGTTCAGGAGTTGAAATAATAATTGCTACACCTGGTCGCTTAAATGATTTAATTATGGATAATGTTATTGATGTTCGATCAGTCACATTTTTGGTATTTAAAGCGGTTTTACTTTAACTCTAACTATATTATACTTTTGTGTTTTAGGTACTTGATGAAGCCGATCGTATGTTGGATATGGGCTTTGAACCACAAATAGTCAAAATTCTAATCGATATAAGACCAGATAGACAAACAATAATGACCAGGTAAAAAATTTTAAACATGTGAGAAATATTTTGGTTTATTACAAGAAATGTTTTATTTTAGTGCTACGTGGCCAGAAGATATTCGACGAATCGCATCACGTTATATGAAAAATCCAATTCAGATTTTTATTGGTTCACTTGATTTAGCTGTAGATATTTATCTATTATTTTTATTCCTTATAATCAATTTATTTTTATCTTAGGCTGTACATAGTGTTCGTCAAGATATTGAAATTGTTAAAGATGAAGAAAAATTTGATATGGTGATTATATGATAAAAATAAAAGGAATATATTTGTTACAAATTCAATTTTTTCTTTTATTCAGCTATTAGATTTTATTGGTCGTATGGATGCTGATGATAAAGCAATTGTATTTGTAGATAGAAAAGCATCGTAAGTCACTTTGATGAAGAATAATACCTTTATTAAGAAATATTATATTTGTTTATTCGTTTTATAGTGCTGATTCAGTATCGAGTGAGTTAATTCGAAAACATGTTCCATGTCAAAGTATTCATGGTGACCGGTGAGTGACAATATTTCAGTAATAGTAGGATGGATCATCAGCACTGCAAAGGAGATTATCTATCGTAATAGTACTCTACCTTTTTATCTAACATACTTTTGTACAAAATTATGTTGCTGTTTTTAGCGAACAATGTGATCGTGAACAAGCAATTGAAGACCTAAAAGACGGAACTGTTCGAATTCTAATTGCAACTGATGTAGCATCACGTGGTCTCGATATTCAAGACATCACGTGTGTGAATCATAGTTATTCTATGAAACAAACAGTATACGATGTCATTTTGTTTTTCTATTTCTATAGAGTTGTATTTAATTATGATTTACCAAAATCTATGGAAGATTATGTTCATCGTGTTGGTCGTACTGGACGAGCAGGAAAAACTGGTTATGCTTTAACATTAGTTACAAGAGAAGATTGGAGAAATGCTGAAAAATTAATTAAAATATTAGAAGAAGCCAGACAGGTTTGTGTTATTTGGGATAGAATTAAGGACAATTTTCTTGCGAAGAAGTTTTGAGATAGTAAGCAGAAAAAGTCAGAATAGAAAGAGTACAAAGCTTTATATAAGTTTTCAAAAGTTTCGATGTATCAAATTCTTTTTATTGTTTAAAATTTTTAGGAAGTGCCACATGGACTGAGAGAAATGGCTGAACGATTTCGGTACGTAAATCCATTATTAGGATAGTTTTCATTTTTATTTTTTCCTTTTCCCCGTGTTTTTCAGTGATGCTCAAGAGAAAAAACGCGAAGAGGGACGATTTGGTGGTGGCAGTGGTGGTTCCAATTATAGAGGAGGGAACAGTGGTGGTGGTTCATTTTTTGGTCTTGGTTCATTTGGCGGACGTGGAAAAGGCAAAGTTCGTGCACCTGTTATGAATAGCGGTAAGTCTCTCATTCGTGCTTCGATTTATAATCTGTTTGTCTTTTGCTATTTGAAAGACAATTTTGAGTTGGAGACTAACATTAAGAACGAAAATGCAGCACTAACGAGAGAACTATCCCAGGTGTCTAATCGTTTTCTTCTTGAACAATACTTGATTAAGTGTAACTTCTGATGATGATCAACAATGTGATCTGCGTTTTTGCTTGTAGAGCTTTGCTCTAGGAATCAATAGAAATCCGTTTTGTGCAGAACCATCACCAACTTCCATTTTTGAAGAAATTCTGATCAGTCAGTTTGTAGAGCGTGTTGAGTTGCTTGTCTAAACAACTTTTGAAGACTAAGGAATAGGCTTTTACTGAGATATGAGAATTTTAGCAGTATGAAAACGGAGAGGTTCATTATTTTAAATAAAGTAAATAGCAGAGTTCTCATATGTCAGTAAAAGACCATTCCTTAGTCTTCAAAAATTGTTTAGTAGAGCGTAAAATTGTTTTGTAGAGTTTCTTATGCAACTCAACACGCTCTACAAACTGGCTGATCAGAATTTCTTCAAAAATGGAAGTTGGTGATGGTTCTGCACAAAACGAATTTCTATTGATTCCTAGAGCAAAGCTCTACAAGCAAACACGCAGATCACATTGTTGATCATCATCAGAAGTTACACTTAATCAAGTATTGTTCAAGAAGAAAACGATTAGACACTTGGGATAATTCTCTTGCTAGTGCACAAAGTATAACAGTCTCGTTCGGCTATTGCCAAAAAGTCCTGGAGATTGCCATACTTTCGAAGAAGAATGTAGTCGATTCTATCTCAACCATTTTTCATTTTGATTTCTCCGAAGCACATTTTCGAGTAGAAGGTATATCATACAGTTTATTACAATGTTTGATTTAAGAACTATGGAGTTGTTTCTCTCTCGTACAGCTAGTGTGCAAGTATACCGATCGATAAACGGTAAACACATTTCATTCATAGTAACTTGGAAGTAAAGCAAGAGAGAAAAAAAGGACTTTGACTTGGGATTGAATCACATGATCTCTTAAATCTGGAAAGCAAAGAAAAATAATCTATAGACTAAAACGGACGTTTGAGAGTCGACTGGTGCTAAAACAATGCTGCAGGTATTGAGCAAAGAAATCTGCTGTTTCATATACATCTTGGACTGATCCGTCGTTTTACATTAGATAATGTATTCTCTTCGCTATAATTTAAAATTCTGTTTTTAATCATTAACTTATACATTTCGTTGTACATTCTAAAGTAAGGTGACCGATTATGATTTGTGCTAGTTATCATATTTTCTTTTAATGTTTAGGTTGGTCATTTAATGGTTAAGAAATTCTTGTCAGTTATGTTCAATGTCTGATCGTTCATTTAAAGAAAAAAAATATAACTTACGAATCTTTAGCAGTAAACATATATATTCAGTTTTTGTCAGATAACAAGGTCTGGTTTTTTTAATTATCTTTTGTTTTTTTTTGTCATACACACGTACACAAAGTGTAACAGTTTCTCTCTTTCTCCCTCTACACAGTACATAAATTGTTATTGTTGATCTATTTTCTGTTGTTGTTTTTTCATTCTTCGGATTATTTTTTTTCTCTTGTTATTGCTATTCCTACAAACAGTATGTCAATGTATATATTTGTTTTATACGTTTTCATTTTTTTCCAGTGTTTGGTCACGTGTGCTAAAAGAAAAAAAAAAATTGAGATAAAAGCTATTTGAAAGTTAAGAATATTTTTTTGGTATTTTTTTTCATTGATAATTTGTTTTTCAGTTCTCATTTATGTTAATTTGTAAATGAGCATTGTTTCGATTCTGCAGATTAAAATAAAAAAAGAGAGGATCGTTCTTCAACATTAAGAGAACGGTAGTACGACATGGCGTTCAGGATATTCTTGCAACTTTTAGTGTTCGTAGAAGAAGCTGCTATTCTAAGAAAAATAGGATATCTTCTGGCTGTCTAGAACGAATTCTTTGCTCTATCACGCCATATAGTTCGCAAAATTTTGTGATCAAAAACCAAGGACTGGGTTTTCTAGCGGTCAGGTTTTCCAGAAACTCTATTATCAACTTTTCCCATGAAACGGCGATATGTACCTCATCTGATAGAAAAATCTTCGGCCTATTGAAAACAGTATTCAGATTGGTTCCAGCTTTTACTGAAAAATAAAAAACAAAGGAGTTCTGGTGATTATGACACACTGTACTGCATAGATAATCCTTTAAAATGCTTCTTTTACATATCTTTAATGACTGGCAACACCTGTCTGGATATTCTGACCAGCTCGCTTTGTAGAAAATTACAAGGGCTATCCAATGGTATGTTTTTGAATAATATATAATTTTTCATTATGGCACAAAAATGACTAAAGGAATGTTTAACCCTCCGGAGGTGTTCGCATTTTATCACACGAACGATGTGGATAAGTAAGGTAAACGTGACTTTCCATCTGTACTGTGCTATGTAAGATATTCTAATTCTTCATATGGTTCTCATGCATCATTAGAAGACTAACGATTAGCGAAGAGATCGCTTCGAATTGCATAGATCTTAAAGTAGAAATGAACAGAAAACACTACTGTGGATCTCCTTGGACCGATAAATACCTCCGGAGGGTTAAAGCACTAAGATAGGTGAACTTGATGATATCGGCCAAATATTTTGACAATTGTCCTGTATGGGCATATTTTTGAAAACCTCGTTTATTTTGAAGTCCAGAAAATAAAATTTCTGTTCTATTTTTAATTCTAACAAATCGTAGAACAACAAAATGACCATCAGTCAACCGTGGAAACGAATAATAATAATAGATGGATAAAAAAAAGAAAAGATTTTTTAATAAAAGAAAGAAAAAGAAGGTAAGATTATTGGGTGTACAAGGGAAAATACTATGTGTGCATTTTGTAGTCTTGAATCGAACATATTTTCTTTTTTAATATATAAATTTACTACGACCATTGTCACGTGATAAAACTTTGAAATTCTAGGTATTGAGTTTTCTTCAAATTGTTGTCAATATATTTATATCTGTATTTTACATTTAATCTGGCTGTCTTCTATTTTCTTTTATTTTCAGACTATTAACTTCAAAAATAGGTAAAAAATGTGTAGTATGTCTTCTTACTGTGTAGTATGTGTTCCAACATTAATTCTCATTAATTTTGCTAACGATATTTGTCAACAAACTGATCTTGATGTTTATATATAATGATTCATCATAATAGTTGTGGTTGGGTAGTTGTTGACGATGAAAATAAATCTCATTTGTCAAAAACAATAATATATTTACAAATCGATAACAATGAATGTATATCAAATAGATTTAAAGATTGTAATAAATTTGAATTAGATCATAATAAAGAATGCATTAGTTGGAATAAAATTCTCTACTATTTTTGTCGTCAAAATAAAACATATAATTTTTTATGATTTATTGAAGATGATGTAGTCATACATACCATCAGTAAAATCTCTTGTACAACTAATAGAAAAATGTTACAATTATGATTTAGTATGTCAACAAACTACAGTGAATATTTCTGGAGATTATGATTGATATTGATATGATTGTATAAATAAATTTCAATTATCATGGTAGAGATGAATGGTTTCTTCCATGGGTAAGTTCGACGAGTATGAGACTCTTCAAAAATTTGTGATATGAATGAGATGTTGACTATAACAGATGGTCCAGATTAAATTGTCGGTTTTTCAAATGCTTATTTCTCAAATTAGACTCGATCAGAAAGTTTGGTTCTGATGGTAAAAGATAGAGAATTTTGTGTAGATTTTTTTTATATGTTCTTTTTTAAATAAGCAAGTACCGTTCTTTTGTAGCATTACAAATATTGGATACCACAAAAACATTATCTGCTCAGCACTTTACTAGAACAAAATGTCATTTTTATTTACTAAATAATTTTCTATACGCTATTCAAACAGACTATGCAAAAGTACAAAAATGTATTTGTTTTTGAGACACAAAACCAAATTTTTAGACTGAGTTTTACTATGTTGAAAAGAGGTCAGCCCTTATAAAAAAGAGCATTTTGTAGAGCTTTAAATTCTAAATCTGTTTACATAAAAGGATAAAGGATAAAGGATAATTTTCATAAGACCAAGTTGTGAGAAAATTGCTAAAGAAAAGTAGGTTGCCGTGGCTCGTGACCGTCTTTTTGATATTTTGTGGTTTTTGAAGGAGAAGTAACTAAGCTTAACAAACCCAACACACCACGAGACACAACGAAAAATTCTATATCTCTTACCACAAGAAAAGAATTTTTGAACTCAATCTAGCTGGGTAAAATGAATTTTTTACACGTTTCCGATTTTGTAGTTGAGCAGGTGATATTTTTGTGGCATCCAATACTTTTAATGCTAGAAAAGAACGGTACTTGCTTATTTTAAATCAATAAAATCTACACAAAGTTTTCTATCTTTTAGTACAAGAACCAAACTTTCTGGTCCAGTCTAACTTGAGAAAAAAGCATTCCAGAAACCGGCAATTTAATCTGGACCACTCGTTATCATCAATTGGAATTTTCTTAAACGATTTCGACTGTCAAATTTTTAATTATTAATTAGTCATTTACGTTCTCCCTTTTAAGAACATCACGCTTGTACTTTATACAACAGTATTTTTTATTATAATAGTAGAATTTATTGCAAAATAAAGGCATTTTAATTTTATCTGTGTATTTTATTTTAATATAATCGTAGAAAAACATGAAAAGAAAAGTTGTTTTCAATGAATACTGCTGTTATTATCAACAAACTTGTTTTAACTAATTCGCTGGCTCTAAGTCAGTCAAATGCGCTTATACTTTACAATGTGATTAATGTAGCTTTACCTATTCTAGGTATATCTCGTCGATTATTTGACCATGTAGATGAGCATGTGCGTCAGAATGGTTTTCTTCCATTTGTTGAGTACCTGTTTAATACCTTAGCAGAATAATTTATCTCTTTTTCATCCGGTTGAATTGTCGAATATGGCATGGAAAAGGAAATGAAAATATGATGAAATTAAACTGCATCCTTTGTGGTGGTATCATCCATTTAAAAATGTAAACCATCAGCATGAATTTTGGTAAAATTTAAAAGAAATTGACCTCGCTTTATAGATAAATAGTAATTAGTTCTTTTTAAATGAACATATCTTGATTTACTCGTCGTTTAGAGCAGATGTAATCATTAGTTTTTTATTTACCGATGTTTTATCAATAAAATATACCATTTTCACTACTAAAAAGCTTTTCGCTGTTGTTTTTTTAGAAAACTTATAGCAATAAATGGACGTGAGATGATTTCTGCAAGAAAATGGTCCTATATATTTTTGAGAAGATTACGACTGCAACTGATCAGAAACGGTTCGCTTTTAGTTCTTAACATTTCTGCGCTTCAAAAGTTGACTGTAGACTACCACATTCTGAAATTATAAATTTTTTCTATGTATCGGTCAAAAAGCCACTTCAATCGTATTTATTCATTTTTCTCCGTGAGTTCAATATTCTTAGCAGAATCTTCTATATATGAAAAAATGTAAAATTGAACGGGCTTTAGAATGATCTATAATACATGTTTTCAAACCAGTATTCTCATAGAGTTATTCGTCAAACATTAATTGTAACTATTTGTACTCCACACTTGTAACCCTCACTGAATATAACGTGTGCGTAATGGTTGCATCATCGGATTTGGCTCACCGAGATCTAGCGATTTTTGTATGATACTTATTATCCCTCTCAAGTATAATTGGGGTTTTTCAGAATCATCTTGGAGATTCAGCTGTTTGACTCACTGTTTTGAGTATAAAGTGTCGGGAAAAAGCTTTTCTGATTAATCCATTGGGTGATAAAACTCAGCCTGATGCTCGGAACATCTTTTTGTAAGCAACTTACTTTCGAAATTTTTTTGCTAAACGATACAATAGCTATGCCATTCACTCACATAGTGTAATTGACTAGAAAAAATAGTAGAGAAACGAAAGAAAGAATATTATCGCTATTTGAACACTAGAAGACAGAATATGTTGACTTTTATTAATGACAAGACTTTTATCATTGATTGCAGCAAAATTCATGCAAACTAAATTAATTTTTTAATTTATTAATTAATTTTAATCTTAGCTTTCGAATCACCGATTCATCATCATCTCTCAATATTTCTTCGTCGGTACGATTTAAACTCGACTTGAAGTGAGAATGATAGAAAAACTTCTCAGTTATACTTTTAAAGTCTGAAGTTAAAGCTAACTGTTTCGGTTCTAATACCCGTAGTTCTTTTTGCAAATAGTCATCATCTTCTTTTCGTTTAGTATAATCCATATACTCATTTCTAATTCCAGGTGTTGTGAAAAAGACATTCTATATTAGCTATAATATCATTCTGATCAATCTTTGGTATTCTTGCAAACATTAATCCATTTTCTAGTTTCATAAAATTCCTGTTTCAGAAATTTCAAATTAAGTTTTATTGTCGGTGAATATACTCAGAGTTTTTCCGTTAGTTTGATCAAAAGTATAACTGAGAAGCTTTTCTATCATTCTCAAGTCTCTTTCTGTTCTCACTTCAAGTCGAGTTTAAATCGTACCAAAGTAGAAATATTGAGAGAACTACTTAAGGGCTGCAAAATATAATGCCCCTGGATATTTTTAGAATAACTTTTGACAGAAAACGATAGAAACTTGCGGTTTTCACCCTTATGTAGTCAAGGCAATACAAAGATAAGAAAAATTTTCGATTCGGACACCACCTGCAGATGGTGTACCATATTGGTTTTTGAAAGATAAGGTTGCTAGAGTACCCCAAAAAGATGATTTTCAAATTCCAAGTAATGAATCGATTCTTCTCATCGTCGTCTACAATTCTACACAAGTCCCAAATATCTAGTTCTTATGGGCACGAAGCTATAGACATTCTGCGACAATCATCCTGTCTTGTACTAGACATGTCCAGCAATCTCAGAAACACACGTTATATAGGCAACCAAATGCGCCGATCGCCGTGGCAATGTTTATTTTCTTCCTCAGATCACCTTCAGCTGAGCGAAGTTTTTCAAAATTTACCTTCTCTCCTATATTCATGGAGAGTAGTTTCTGTAATCCAAATTCATTTACAGTTTATCCATCAGTTAAGAACAACCATGGATTATGCAATAGTTTATTCTGGGCAAAGAATATTGTACCCACGGTGCTGTTCGTCTGTATTACTGTTGTTAGTCATTAGCGTGGCAACTCAGTTATAAACACGTTGATAAACCAAATATTTTAAAATGGGTAAAAGATTTTTGTTTAAAATAACTGGTCAGGCCTTATTCAATTTTATTGAAAGTGGTGAAGATGGTCTTGCATATGTAATCAAATGTAATCCACGAACACATTCAGCCATAATAGCATGTTACAGACACCCTCAGATTTTTTCGGCCCAGTCTGGTTCCGCCCGGAGATAAAGCATAAATTTTTTTCGAAAGAGCCCGTAGAATGTATACGGAACGGATATATTCGGATGTACAGAACAGATACTAAAAGGACAGCCATCGTCCGTGACATTTTCAAGAGAGGATAGTGTCTGTTTTCCATATTTAATTTGAGCGTTGTCTTTCGATGTTTTATCGACTTTTTGGGAAAAACATGCGGACAATCAAATGGCAAGCCCGATTCGATCCTACCCATAAACAAGTTTCAAAAAGGTTAGCCCGATCCGACCCGACCCATGGACCTCCATGGGTTTTCTCGGCCCGTGACGATCTCTGCTCGGCACATGGACAAGTAATATAATTATAATTCTCAGATGGTCAGACGTTGTTTTGCTTTATTGTTATCAGTATCTCGGTGTAAGTAGAAAAACAGCAGAGTTAACATAATAAATAAAAAAGGTTGACGTTCTCGATGCTCTTTAAACAAATAAAATTTTATTCTAATATATTTATAGCTGAACGGTTCACCGCAGTCGATATAGCCTAGGACTAAATCTCATTTTTACTAGTAGTCATTGCTAATTCACAGAACGTTATTTTGGTACAAAGTGTTCTATTTGACAATGTCTCCTTTCTTAAAGTTGTTTTTGTGTTGTTGAAAGAAAAACCAAGGATTTATATAAATTTAACGTATCGACAGGAAACTGGTTCAAACTTCAATATATTTCATGCGAGTGAATGCTATACTCATACAAAGCATTCTTCTTTTAAACTTCCGGTAGTTAAATTCCACTATATTTAGTTGTAGCCCTAGTGTAAGAATAACGCAGTGACTCGATCTTTTGCATTTAGTGGCTGTTTTGGGACACATACCACATGATCAAATCAAGTCTAAGATCCTGACCGGAAACTTTTTGAAACAAATTTAGTCATGTAGAGCAAATTTCTTTGACTAAAATACGATGCATTCCAGCTCTCCATGACCTTTTTTCACAAAAACATATTCATTCTAAAAGTGGCTCCAGGCTGACGTCGAAAGCACGAAAAAATCGACAAAAATAACAATGAATTAACGTTGGAGCTGCTTTTAGAATGAATGTGTTTTTGTGAAAAAAGGTCATGGAGAGCACGAAAGCATCTTATTTTACTCAATATAATGTGCTCTACACGACTAAGTTGGATTCAAATAAAGTAAAAATTTTTAGTAAGAATCTTGGACTCAGTTTTCCGAAAACCATAATTCTATTCCTTCTATCAACTTTGAACGTACTTAGTATCTCGGAGATACATCACGATACTTAATTGGCTTCCTTGACCTTTTAATATAACGAAAGATTACAACTAAATATCTGTCGTTATTGAACAGCTAATACATCGTGGAAAAGTTGACTACTGCTGACCACTGCAAAAGACTTGGCAATGATGTCCGTCTACCAACATGTATTTCGTATTAAATGAACTTTATTTCGCAAAGAAGAAGAGTAAGAGCAGTAACAATAAACAAAAAAGAAAAAGCATAATAAAGGAGAATAACATTCTCTTAACAAAAAAAAAACATATCAATCTAATTATACACACATGCACATACTTATAAAAACAGACCAACTCGCCTAGCTCATGTTTCACCAAATAAAAATAAAAATCTTCTTTACTCTTGTTCACAAGCAAAAATAGCAATAGCTGGCACAGACAAAATGTAGAAGAGAGAGGGAAAGAGAGAGAGGAACGACTAGACAAAAAGAAAAAAAGCATGCAAAATAACCGAAGAAACATCTGATCGTAAAAGAAAAATACACAAACGCGCGCACCGTGGTGATTTACGCACGTAAATAATTCTCTTGTTCATAAAATATACAAATATACGAGTTCACAAGCTTTTATCTGAAAAATCTGACTATATAAAAGAAAACACAAACAACATAAATTTTTTAGTCACTAGTTGCTTTTTCTCCTTCATTTGGCTTAGCTTGTTCTTGTTGCTGTTGTTTGTTAACAATATTATCATCTGATGTATTTTCAATATTATCTGACGTTTGTTCGACAATGGTTGCTGATGAGGACGCTATCGAGTCAGCAGCCTAAAAAGAAAAAAGAAATATCATTCATGAGGAACAAACAATTGACAAATACACTTTTTTCTTGAAATAATAATCTTAACTTCATTTAATAGCTAACTTCTCACCTGCTGCATGGATTTATTTTGATTTGTCGTTGATATTGATGCGTCACTCTGTTCTAATTGATCATGTTGTTTTAGATCAAAATCAAACTTATCATTTGGTAATGGAATGGTTGTTTGTACACGTTGTCTTTGATGATGTTGACTGGGATAACTTTGTTTACGCGAACGGTAAGACGACGATGACGAATGTTGTTGTTGATGTTTACTTTTCATTTTTTCTTCATCTAATTTTATCTTTTCAACTTTATCCATGATTAGTTGAAATTGTTTTCGATCATGTTCGTTCAACTGTGATAAATGAGCTTGTAAAATCCAATGACCTTCATCAGTGACAGTAGGAATTTCTTTTGTTTCTGGACACGAACGTTTTATTTTATGACGCGGTGATGTCGATGAAGAGTTGGACGACGATGATTGTTGATGTTGAGATTCATATGAATCTTTGTTGCCATTCGATGATGGGGCGAATTCGAAACTTTCATTCTGACGTTTATCTTTTTTACCTAATTGAAAGAAATTGAATAAAAACGTTTGTAGCTACAGTTACTATACTCAAGAATTCTTCTATTAACGCTTTTGAAAAGAACTAATGTTTGTTAACTTCTTTTTAAGTTCTACAGTTTATATGTTTACCTGATGTTGGTCGATGAACAAAATCAAATTGTGGTATCTGTCCATTATTTGTAGCCAAATTATTTTTATTAAAATTATACGATGGTTGTTGCTGTTGACATTGAACTAGCGAATTACTATTAAAATGTAATGGTCTTCCTGTTAAATCGGATCGATAGATATGATCAATGACATGCGGAACAGCAAAGGAATCATTCACTGATGTTTGAAGTTGAGGAGGAGCAAATTGATTCGGATATTCCGATGGAGGTGGATAATGTTGTTGCTGTTCATTAAACTGTTGTTCTGTAAATTGTTGAGCATCTTTTACAGCACCGGGTCCTTCTCGTTTTAACATATCTCGTATCATTAATATAGCATCACTGATTGGACGTTGTTCACCTCTTAACTCACATCGAATATATTCTTTACGTCCACTAGTATCTTTCGGTTCAAATCCAATATCCCGTAAATGACATCGATTACGAATGAGTTTCAAATTTGCACCACCTTTACCTAAAAATGGAAGAATAATGCAATGCATCTGTATGAAAAGTAGAGAGATCAGAGAGAACTTTTCTAAATCGGTCTTACTCGTGTGCAGCTTATATTAGAAGCTCAAAATGGATGCAATGAGAATTATGTACTAACAATACACTAACCATTGCTCATAAAAGAATAGTTCAATTAAAAAACAAGCTCCGATATAATGTTCTGTGCATTTATTTGTAACATTATTGTAACAGCTGAAGACAAACTACATATAAATATTGTTTGTCAGAGCATATTTCAGCTCAAAAATTCTTCTCTATAGTGTATTCTGTGATAGTTTTTCGTAACGAAAATTTATGAATCTTACTGTAAGATCACTTTACTTTCGATCAGATAACACAAGTGTAGACTTACCAATGATTCTTGCAACACAATCTGTTCTTATTAAAATTGCTGTTTCAGGCTGTTGGTGTTGTTGCTGATACTGGTAGCCTCGTTGTTGCTGTTGTGAAGGATGAAACATCTGCTGTTGCGATTCATGTGAATATTGCTGTTGCTGATAGTGCTGTGAGGCAGGATGGAATTGTTGTTGTACATTACTATTATCAAATCTTCTTTGTTGTTGTTCATAGACTGAGATAGAAAATGGTGGTTGCTGTTGAGGAGAATATCCAGCTCGGTTTTGATCAGCACGGAAACGACCTTCACTCCTTTGTTGTTGAGATTGTTCGTAACGATTATAATTATTTGTTGGACGTTGGGGAAATTCAGGTGTAGACGAATGTGCCGGATTTTCACTCATTGTTCCATCTTGTTGTAATTGGTCTGAAGGTTCACATCCAGCTGAGATCCTAGCAGTTGAAACCGGATAATCTAAACAAAATGAATACACGTAGAAAATATGAAATTATTTGTTACGCCGGAAGATTTTTTCACACATTTTTAATGGTACTATTGTGTGCATCCTACAGAGAGCATTTCAGAATAGATTCCGATAGTCTGCCATTATTTCTCTCTATCGGTACTATCTGAGCCAACTTTTCTATCAGAAACTTTTTTCAAACAAACTTTACTGTTTGTCTAAAACATTTTCATATATTACGAATTAGAAAATACTAGCAATATTTCTATCTTTGAAGACAGAAAAGTTCATATTATGTGTATTTAGCAAATTTTTGTTTTTTACTTTAATCTATTTTATATACAACATTAATGAACGACGTGATCAATTACTGAGACGAAAAAGTAATGTTTGCTGCCCTGCCACAGAGAAAGAAAAGCATTATCCTGAAGTTCGTCGTGTTCAGTCCAAAGACAAAAGCTTTTTCAAAAATTCTGTCAAAGACGAAAAAGACAATATTTAATTGAGAATGCTTTTATGTTCTAGAATATAAAAAATATTCTATCTATAAAGTCATCGTTTATAACCGAAAAAATATTTTGTATATTATATGTTTATACAGTTAAAAAACAAGGTATTTATAGATATAACAGTTTGCTCGTATGATAGCTATACTAACCCAATGGACGGAACAGAAGAATAAACGTTGATCGACCGAAGTCTTTCTTGAAACGCTTCCTTAGTTTTTCTACTACTCCTGTTTTTCAATACTTATTCAATCATATTTATTACCTTTATATATTTCTGGTTCTTGGCCTAATTCATGTTGTAAAAATGCCGTTATCTGAATACATGCATCCGCAATTGAATCAATATTATCACCCGTTATTTGTAATTCAAATTGTTTTTCTCCAAATTTAGGACCAGGCTGAAACAGACAGGAATCTTACCACAATACAATTTTTTTGTTTTATCTATATGATGCATACCCTTTGTATCGCAACATTTAAACGTTGTTGTAATGTACCAATAAAATACGAACTCCCTAAATAGAAAATTGATGTCATCTTTTTGCCATTATGTTTTACTTTGATATAAAAACATACTTTTCCAAAGATCAATTACTTCTTTGAATAATAAAAATGTAAAATTCATTGTTGGTTTTTTTTCTATTGGATGGTATCGAAGTATGTCTTCCCTTTGTTGCTGTTCGGATGTGGAATTAGTATTCCCAGCAGTTAATGGTTTTTCTTCATTTATTGATTTTATTTCTTGACTATCACCACCGGGATTTTCTTGCGACTGTTCATTTGTTAATTTAATTTCTTCTGATTTATTTTCATTACCTTCCGTTTGCTGTTGTTGTTTTGATTGTTGGTTGCCACTTGCAACCATTTCTTCTTGAATACTTCCATCACTGCTTATAGTTGTTACAAATACATTTGATTGAATACTTTCACTAGAGTTAGCGGTTTTTTCTTCTGAATGCGACTGATACTGTTCTGTAGGCAGATCGACTGAAGATTGTATTACCGTTATATTTGGAGATAGTATTGAACTATCTTTAGAAACTGTGTTCAATTCGACTAAAAGAGCATACAGAGAAACTATTAGAGGAAAGTTGACGAACACGCATTGTTAGCTGCTGAAAGAATAATAACTGTTTTATATGACTGCAAAAAACTCAAACTATCTTGTATTTATAGAAGAGACAACTTTTTCTTTTTACGACGTATATATATTAAAAATATTATAAACCCACTATAAATGCTAGTTGGTTTCAAAAGCGTTTATTCGAAAGTTTGCATCCATTGATTTATTATACAGAACAAAAAACTGATTGAGTATTATTTCACACAAATTCTGCAAAGACAGAGTATGTCTTTTTTTCTTACCATCCGGTGTTGTTGGTTGTTGTTTTTCTTTATCATTAGTATTTTGTAATCGATCCATTTCACTGTAACGATTTTGACATTGATATTTTCGATCGGTAAAAAATAATTTTGAAAGAATTTCTTTTAAACATTTATGAACGTTTAATTCAGTGCCGAATATTTTATACGAATGTTTTTGAAAATGTTGATAACCAGGCTGAAGAACAGGAAAACAAAAGACTATTTTATATTAAAATGAACTATTTGCCTATTTTTTTACGAAACTGTCAATACAATGTAATGTAGCTGTTAATTTGCAAAGATTTTCAATCGTTAGTTTATTTGAAAGAATTAGAAATAAAGTTCATACTAGTACGATAATTCAGGTTGAACAAAGTTTGCGGTCAACCGCATCTAGACAGTTCATTGCCGTAAACAAGAGCAGGGATACATACGAGAATTTTGGCATTGAAATCGTTCCCTAATTCAGCGAATCCCTCATTGATGTCTAAACAAACACAAAAAAGTTAATAACAAAGTTTATCTTAAATATCACCTTAATTTCACCTTGATGTTTATACCCAAATAATTTCTTTTGTTGTTGAGAAACAATTAAAAATCTGACAGTGCATGCATTGGTATCAGACATTTCATATCTTCTGAATTTTTCTATTATTTTATCACGTTCTATGTGTTCAGATGAATAACGAATGTCTTGAGGAAAATCGGGTTTTTTTGCTGGAATTGGACATTGTGGTTTACTTTGTATCGGATTTTCATACTGTTGTTTTTCTTTTCCATCTATAACAAGGTCAATTGCATACAGAATTTCAGTTTCGTTCATGTTTAAATTTGATACTTACGGGCAGCACATTCATTGTCTTGTTTTTCATCCTTTACTCGAACGTTTTCTTGTTTATCGTCAGCCAATGATACTTCTGATTTTGTTGATGTTTTCTCTTCGTTACTTTTATGTTCTTCTACTGTTGGTTTATCATCTTTTCCATTTTCTTGAATTGATTGTTGTGAATTTTCTTGTGGTAGTACTTCTCCTTGAACAGAATCAGAGATTAATTTGTTTTCAGAAGATACTTTTTCACTCATTATTTGACGAAATTTATCTGCAACAAAATAAGAGTATAATAAATTTGTGAATTTATTGTGACGAAAACTCACGGGGAACGTATACGAAGATCAACTCATTTGTGACAAAAAGTGTTGCAACTTTTAATTGTTGAGTTTTTACTTTTAACTATTTGCTATTTCTTCACTTTATAAACTACAATTCACTGGGCTCTGACATAGTCACTCACAACCGAAGTGTTTTTGTGAGAAAATGTTTAAAAACTATACAGCATTGACTCAATTTACTATTATTTCTGCTACATATAAAACGAACTTTGGCAAAAACTTCTGTAGAATGGGGCAAAGATTCTAGGGCACCTTGCATTTCGACTCTGAGAAGAAAAGGAAAAAGTGTCTGTTTCACACAAAAGAAGTTGAGTCTTACAGATTTATCTTTACTATCAACATTTTTCTAATCCAGAAAGATCAACAAGCTTCGGCCAGTAGGTGGCTTAGGAACAGAAGATTTTCTTATGACAACACAAAATTTTACTAAACAACAAGGAATGATAATTTACAGATCGTTCAATCTTAAATTGATTTTCGAACAATAAATGTATGTATACACACGCATAACCACAGAACAGATCATAATTCTTATATGACAAGAAAAGTACAGGTTTTTTTGCACGAACTTTATTAAAGAACTAAATGTGAATCTGAACTTCGAGGACTTCATACTTGTTTTCCAGTATGTAAAACGCATAAGTGTCTGTAATCGGATGACTGTCAAAAAGATGACTTCAGTCTATGACCGCTCATTGCCACGTCACATAGCGCCCTTCTACCGCAGATTGAGAAAATTTGACACATCTTGATAATTATGTCGACAGACATTATTTTGAAGTTGGAATCGACACGAAAAATCTCTGAAATGCTATGTGGACTGACGACTAATTGCATTGACTTTAATATCAAAAACACTCTGATATTAAAAGGTGGGATCCAAATTCATTGGATATAAGTTTTAAATTTTATTTCATTTCCCCATGTTTCTGCCTTCTAACCAAGCACCCACCATTACTGAGAGCATCACTAGACCGGTCTTCAATGCGGTCCTTTAGTGGTGCCCTCAGGATATATCTCAGTAACGGTACTTGATCAGCAGACAGAAACACGGGAAATGAAATGTCATTTAAAATGTCCAACATCTTGATGTCATGACTGGGATCATCTTTTAGACGCTAAACTGCGCATAGCCGCTGATAATTGAATATATGCGTTGTTTCCTTTTAGCTCCAAATAGTACTTTCAAAGAGCCAGGATCAATGCGAATCTGCGTAGACAGTCTTTTCTTGGAGCTAAAAAGGAAACAACGATATTTTCGCCAAGCAAAAATACAAAGCAGAATTTAAAAATACCACCATATTTCAGGAACTAATCAAAAATATAACATTCAGGAACTATATAGCTTAAGTAAACAAACTTTGATCAATAAGGAATAATACGTCGATACACGATATAATAGCAGTTACGTTAAAGAGTTTATCCAGCTACAGTTTTTTTAATGTTAAATCAGACGTAGGTTAGATGTCGTTCTTATACACATGTATTGGTTTGCCTGTGAATTTTATCATCGATGAGACAGGTGTTTTTGTTGGGTTACCTTTTACTGATATAACCTAAACTAACCCAGTGAATGTAATTGATTACCTATCGAGCAGTCAGTCACTCTCTTTTTAGCATTGACAAGTCGTATATAAACGTTATAATACAGAACTAGCAATCTCTTTTCGCATATGCATATCTTCCAGTAAGGAAAAGCTGGAATGCCAGGCGCAGGGATTGAGAGTGAAAATTTCTGTTGTCCACTGTACAATAGACTTGTCCGTCTGTAGTGACTAAATGTGATGAAGCAAACAAAAAGTGCTCAACCCACTTCTTGTTGCGAGTGTCCGTTAGGCCGTCTGTTCTATTGGCTGAAAGTTAAGGGAGAAGTTAAATGATGTTTTGGACATTATTTATTTTTTAACTTCTTCCTTAATTTTTTTGAATTATGACCGGGCATTACAAGCCAGTAACAAGCTTGTGCTAGAGAGCGAATGTGGCGTTATTTTTTTTGCGTAACAGAAATAATCTGGTAGTTGTCTCTACATCAGCTCGCGGGACTATAACCATGGTACAGCAAGGACTGAATTGCAGATCATATTTTCTATGAGATGCGTAGTGTCAAACTATTGACAGCGCTAGGATGGCTAATTAACGCTGTCAAAGAGAAACATGGGGATATCTCAGGTGCGTTAACTTTTGTAGTTTAGACATCCTCCAGATTAACTTTGAGTTAAGTGAAAGTTAAAGTCAAAAATTGTGTAGTATAGACAAGGCACTAGATACTCTATATACAAACACTGTTTTTCTACGTCTCTCATCTAAAATGAGAATAACAAAAATACACATTATATCTTCAACCACACACACGTGTTTGTCGTATAACTTATACACAGAATATAGACTGTATTTTAGCATATGTCGTATACAGAATTTAATTCTTTTAAAAAAGAAAAGAAAAACATTTCTCTTGTGTTCTTGCCCTTCCAAAAACATTTACTGGCTATCAACGACGTAGCCAACACTGGACTAGGGATGGATCATGGACCACCCATTAGAAGATTTTTATCTGGAGCCTCCTTCAGGAGAAAATTTTTTATATTTCGATACATAAAAATTGTTAGTTGAGCGGTCCACTCCTTGAGAAATTTCTGGATACCACCGCTTACTATATTCACGAATCAAATTCTATTGTTATACCACTATTCTCTTCTGACTCAAATCGAAATTGTTGAATTCTGAGTCCAAAGCCCATCCAACATACTGCTTTAACCAACTAATTTATTTAGCTATAAAATATGAATAAAACTCAACTAAAAATCTTATTTCATACTTTACTCTCAGAGTCTTAACCAACGAAATGAAAGGATATGCTAGAACTACATTTTACAGGTGGTAGCACATAATGAGACGTTTTACTAAGATTTTTCACTGCTTGAGCTGGATGTAAGCTGGAATTACATTCTGTAACTATTTTGATTAAATTTGTTTCTGATTCGAAAAAATGACCCTGGTGAATTAACCGAGTCTGAATAGCTGCAAAATGTGAAATAGATGATGCTAGAAATAGTTTAGAAGTTGATTAATTGACATTGAAAGCAGAAGATATGTCTTCACGAACTTTACAGAAGATTTTGGTTAGAGAAATATATTCCGCGGTTCCATGACACAAACGTCCGCAGATTTATACCGCTAACCTAGGAATCTAAGACTGTTTATTCACGAAAAGTCAGAGTCATCAAAGGTCACTGACTTGTCATAACTGACTCAAGCCAAACAACACAAAAAGAGTAACAAAAAAGAACAAAATAAATAAGTCAACTAAGGTTAGAATCAGAAGTAGTAAAAAACCGCTTTTATGACAGCACATTTCTATTTCTCTCCTTTATTTTTGAATCTTTGTAATTGTGACTAATCCTTTAGAAAATAAAATCTAGTTTAAAAATGAGTGTTCATTTCGTTTTTCTTGACCACTTTCCCTGATGAAGTACCCGGTGAATCCCTAAAAAAACTTGAAATCTCTGGTGAGTTTCCGAAATAACGTGAAATCCCTAGGGAGTTCTCAGAGATTCCCTGTAAAATTTCTGATAACTCCCTGGTTTTCAGGGAGTGGAGAGAAATAATTAAGTCCCTGACGACTCTCTGGAGATTTCTTAAGGAGAGCCTAAGACTCGTCGGGATTAACTTGTCGTTTCGACGTGAGTTAACTTTTCAACCGAGTGACTGGTCCACTGGACGAGGTTCACGAACCAACCGACAACAAACAGATGATGTCGCTTGAAGTTGCTGTTTTTTATGTTTCTGGGGCTCGTTTCACGAAAAATCTCAGTTAAGATTTGACTTTATTAAGTGTGACTTAGGTCAAACTTAATAAAGTCAAACCCTAACTGAGATTTTTCGCGAAACCAGCCCCTATGTAAAATAAAGATAAAAAGATAATTCTCCGATCTGATTGGTGAAGATGGCGGCTCAACCAAACAGATGGAGCAATTTATCTTATTTATTGATCTTTGTATCTTTATTTTATCATTACACACAAAAGGGCGTTTTTTAATGCAAAAGAAAGATTAATATATGAGAATTTGACACATTCATTCTCGTTGTTTTTCTTTCCAGTGGTAAATAGTGGACTGTTGTCTTTGGTTTTAGATAGTAATACATAACATTTATTTCAATGAAAGAAGGAAAGCAGAACATTCAGTGTTTGGTTACGTAATTTTGGCTAGGTAGCCTCATATTCAATCTGTCTCTTGACTTAAGCTTCGCAAGGCTGCACTCACGAGTACATGAAGCTTGCGTCGCCCTTCGGTCGGCACTCGCATAACAGTTGTTGACCGTCACTCAACATCATCATAGTCAGCGCCTGCTTCCTGGGATGTCTATCCTGTGGGGCGTTTGAGGCAGAATGCCTCAAATAAAAGTAATGTAGGACGCTTTTTGTTATAGAAATGCATTAGTCAGATGGTACACTGAGAGTTTGATCCTCTAAGGTGGTCCAGAATGTCTCAAATGTCTAGGTGGGGATAGATGCCGTTGCCTGCTTCTAATGTCGAACTATCCTCACCGTACAGTTTCAAATCTCTGTTCTCTCGGCTTTCAAATAAAGTTTAACGGTTATTTTCGTTTTTAATTTTCACTTATTTTCATATTCTTCTGTTAATTTCTTCGATGTTATCGATTATAGTGATGTTGCTCGGCGTCGAGTTTGCTCAAACGATCACAGTTGTGAGAAACCATTTAATAATTTCTCTAAAAGAGAAAAAATTATAGATTTCTGCCAAACAAATACGTTCTTGCTCAGACCTGTACAGTTTTTCAGACACAGAAAACTTAAATAGTCGAAGACTTAGCAGAAACTTTATGGACAGATTGAAGCTATTTCAATGTATGTCAATCACCACCACTAACGAATTCATCGATTATTTTTAATTTTGATTCTTCATTCGATACGGAATAGGATATAGATTTCTCGTTATAGGGTTATTTCTTTCTGGAAGACTCCATAGGCGAAAACAGATTACGAGGGAAGAAAAGAGAGTCTAGATGGATGGGGAGAAGGGATCGACGTGAATTCAGATATAATAAAGATGCAATTATTCTTTCTTTTATGTTTCATTAGTTAATTACATATTGCATTTGCGTTTACTATCAAAATAAAAAAACAGCTGTATTTGGTTCATTTAAATATGAGGAGATTGTTCATTTGGAAAACTTTCATTGATATGATAGACGATGACTCATAAATGAACATAAAAATACATTGAAGAAAAAAATGTTGCCACAAGAACTAAATTCGTCTTTTACTTTGGTAAAATGTGTGATAAAAATTTTCTAGCTATGACGTATCATCTTTTAATAGAATTATGTTAGATAGAGTAAGAGAAGTGCGATTCCTTTGTTTTCATTGTTAAAAACAGTATGTCTTAGACATTTTAATGAATATTTAAAAGTAGAAAATCAAAATGATTAAATATTGAAGTCTCTACATTTAAATTATATGCTTATGATTTGATTAGAATTTGGAATATAGAAATTTTCGAACTTGAATAGCGAAAAGTTCGACTTCGAAATATCTTTAATAAAATGTACGAAGTAACGCGGAAAAGTTATTAGCGAATAATTGAATAAAAGTGACGGGGATCAAACGCATTAAGATTTTTCAAAAACAATTATCTTACAAAAAAAGTTTCGTCATCATAGAACATTAGGGCAAAAGATTTCTTGGACACTGTTTGATATCTACGCTGAGGTAATTAACATTTATTTTGCTAAAATTTCCAAATCTTCCTATAAAAATGATATTCAAGTCTTTTATGTTTGTTTAAATCAAAATAAGCGCAATACTAAATCTGTTTCTTCGCCTATTCATTTTTTCGAAATTAAGTAGGCTTGAAAAATTCAACAAAAAATGTTGACCCCTTCAACAGTTATAGGCGATGTAAGTAGCAACTTAGAGCTGTTTTTTGTGAGATTCAGAGATACAGAATCCACTTGCGAGCGTGGAGTGCTTGAGAAAATTTTGAAATTTGAATTCATAGTAAATCTATGGCGAAATTCGAAGCTGAGGGAAAAGTTTTTTCAGAATGAGGCGTAAAATAAATTCAAGGAAAATTACTCTAAGTTATCAAGGGTGACTCAAAATGGTATCGCATCACCAGAAGTGAGAAGAAAAAGGCTTAGCCACTTCGCTGTTTTTTCGTGGAAATCTTTGAGGAAGTTTTGAAAGATGCCGTACCTCTATGTAATTTTAAAAATTTGTTTATGACTTTTTTGAATTTTTTCTCCATTTGAAATAACGACAGAAAATCAAAATAAACACTGGAAACATTGAGTTGATTGTATAATTCAGTTGTTGCACAGTGTATGTAATAGCAATAGTGAATTTAGTTCCATAGTTTAGTGAAAACGTGAGTTCATGTGTTCGCTTTATACTCGTACAAAATTGATTTTTGTGATAGCTTAAGTTTTAAAATACTGTAATGGAATTTTTTCACTTGTATTCTGAAAGAATAAAGCTTATATCAAGTCCTCAATTAGAATCATCGATGCACCCGCAGTTTCTCATTGTCGAAAGAAAATCTTAAAAATGAACTAAATATTTCAGCGACTTTTGACTTTAGTTTTGAAAATGAAACAATTATCAGATTACACTGAACCATTACAGAAAACAATGTATCTTACTAAACGACCTGGGCAAACTGTCTCTACAGCCTAGAGCAATGTTACAGATTATGAAAGTAAATATTTCAAATAACACGCTGATACATCTAATTCAATATTTCATAATTGAAAAAAACTGAGTTTTGAGTAGGATTCTTGTTGAAAGTGCAACTTCAAAATGTTCTAGTTAGATTGCAGAGTACAACCACTATTTTACCATAATACAAATTTTCAACTAGCACATTCAACTTTGCTCTACAACGATATATTTGAAACTAATGAGTACTCCCTCTATAATAATAAACGTTCAGCAAAGTATTGTCATTCTTTTAATATTTTTTTCTCTACATGATTTTGTTCACCAAACATTATCTCTTGATTCAGCTAGCGTCATGTCCAATGTATTGTGTCATCAATATACGAAATAATGGCATACCATCATTCTTGTAACCTTAATGCATGTCATAATAAGTCACTATCACCTATTATATGAGAATAATAACCAACAAGGTAAGAAGATGTGCCCACAATAGTTTATCGCCCTTTTTCAGAAACATTTAGATAAATCACAAAATAATAGATTAACACTGGAGTCATACTACACAAATAATCACGATTATTAATCGTTAAAATAAAAGATAATCACGATTAAGACTATGTAACTGTAATTTTTTTAAATCACCATTAACTATATTTTATCGTGATTATTAAAAAAGATGTGTGTAACCACACTAATCATGATTAAAAAGATAATCGTGATTTAATAGTACCAATCATTAGCATTTATATACGAACGTCGCCATAATGATCTTTTTTCGATAGAGGCGGTTAAAGTTAATTATCTTGTTGAACATGATTATCTTTAATGATGTTTTATCAAAATAATTATGATTACAGTAGCGGTTACATTACTAGTTTAATCACGATTAAAAATACTAATCGTAATTATTTGCATAGTGTAACCCCAATATAAATTTATCTCGACTTTGATAAGACAATATTAGTCTTTTCTATCAACTCATATAATATAAATTTAATGTAAGGCAACTTCGGGCTATTTGTTCAAGAGTGGCAATAATTTTTATCGTCTGGCATATTTATTAAACATATTGAGAAATACAATCTTAGAAATTCGTATTTCTAAACTTAATGCTGATGATTTAATGATTAAATTTATATCAACAATTAAATGGATCATTGGTGTGAATGCTTCATGCAATTTCCTGATACTGTACTAGAGAAATCTATATACATTTTTACAGGTATAGTTTGCTACAAGGATAATGATGCGATTGATATATATATATATATATACGTATATCTTTGCTTTGTTATATTAGCCACATATAGGAGAGAATGAAAAAGAAACGTACGGCGACCAGACTTTCATCGACGTAATTTTCTTCATTATTGAGGTTCAGAACGAACAAAAATAAATATGGTTGTAAATTATAGTATGTTCTATCAACGACATCTTTTTCCTTGTCTAAAAACGATGATTTATAGTTAATTTTAAACTAAATACGTGTTCCTAAAGTTTTGTTAACTACAGAATTAACTATATCAAGTTAAAATGACATACAATCAGAGTAGTATGATAAATTAAAAGTGATAGTAATACTCGAGTTGTGAGATATGTATCTACTCGCATTCATTTATGGTAAAAAAAGTAAAATAAAATATATACACACATACAGTGTATCGTTCTTGGCGATGTTCTATTTTGGATGCATACGTAAGATGCGGATTATTACTTTTCATCTAAACAGTTAAGTTGACAAAAAAGTTATGAGAAATTTTAGTCAGAGAGAACACACACTTCTTGCTGCACAAAATAAAGACAAACGTTTTTGACATATATTATACCGTATAATATTGTGTATTTTTCTTCATTTACCCGATTACTTTTCTGCAGTTCGACTATGCCACAGGTGCTAATAAATTGAATTGTACTAGGCTCAGTAAATATAATGAGAAATATTCTTCATGTTTCAAGAACTTTAAGTAAAAACTAAGTTTTTTTCCACTCCACTTTTCTGACAATTTTATTGAAATTCATTCATGATGTTGTGGAATAGTTTTTCTTAGTTTAAAAATTATGTATTTTTTTGTTATTTTTTTTTTTTCTGGTGAATTCCCTGGATAAAGACATTATAAAAAGAGTGCAACTTAATTGTTGAGAGATGTCGTTACCGGTAGAGCAAAATTTATTAAATGGAGGTTATGATAACATTGGATGAACATAATTTTTCCGTTATACTAAAGTTTACGTGTACGAGAAATAATAAGTGTAAGATAATAGTTGTTTACATTATAAAGTTAAATTATTTTCTCAAACGTTAAAAACATTCTTTCCGTGTTATGTCAGAGTTAACGGACGTGTTTTAGTGCGATTTTTTAGTCGTATAATTGCATTTATAGTGCCCAGTATATTTCATTTATTACATCAACGAAACGTTCTTTTACGTATGAGTCTATCATAAGCAGCATTCTCAATGTTGAGTAATTAATTCGTAGCACTTGGTACTGTTAAGACGTTGTCTCTAGCTCATCTACAAACACGTATTTTTTTCAAATACTGTTTTTGAATCCATCAACTATTAAGAGCATTTGAATGTGTTTGTTTTCTTATTATTAATCTAACTGCATCACGAGTTTGTGTTAATTTTCTTTTGTTTTTACTATGCCCTTTCAATTTTTCATACCTTGGTCTAACGTCATAAGTAACCAAATAGTGAGTAGACTATAAAAAATGAGCTTCATAGAGTTTCTTTCATGGAAGATCATTGATTTTTTTGAAAATTGTTTAGTTTTTGTAGTAAAGTTAAGATATTAGCATATTGACATTGTGTACAAAATACTTGCTACACTATACTAAGAAAGAACGGAAAGAGAATAACAGAAGTTATATGTTTACCCTGTACTACTTTTCAAACCATAACAAAGGTAGCTGAAAATTTTGATTTTGTTCAGCCCGTTGCTGGATATACTTTGACATGTGATTAAAAAGAATTTTTCATTATGTTCGTACTAGGCTGGTTGCCTATGGATAAGGAGCAATTTTTCCAGCCCAGACTTTGACCTTGTATTAGTCACCGTTCCACTTCAACAAAACATATTCACCTGGAATAAGTCATATAAAAGAGGAAAACATTTTTATTAGAAAAGGACTTGTTTATTTTCTCTTCTTCCAATATCAACAGTTATGTAGTATCCGTTCTACAGATACATGAAAGCAGTGTGTTTCTGTTCCAATCTTCTACTATATATAGGTAGGAATGGATCTTCCCAAGGAATAACAGAATATTTGATTAATCTTCATCTAGTCAGAAAAATACGGTTTGTTTATTTGTATATATTGTCTTTGTAAGCTTTTTCATCTTAACTATTTTGTGTTCCTTGCTTTATTGATTGGTCCACTTATGGGGACTGTTTTTATTATTAACTATCACGCATAAGATTTTGTTTATTTGCATAAAAATCGAATATAAAGGAGAATTTTGAATAACTTTTTAAAAAGACATTGTATTACATAGTAATTAGGTCGCTCTCATGGGTTACGTAGTTTCTGCTGATACTTTTTGAAAAATAATCGATTGTTTACGTAGCAAGAAAAATAACTTTTAGAGATACTTGTTGTTATTCAAGTCGAACTGATCGTGTTAAGAAAAGAAAAGTTACTCATGCATCAGTCAGCTTTAGATTATACATAATTTGAATGTTCAGGGACGATATCGAGCAAGAAAAATGCTTATTCTCTCTGATAGCAGTATAAAAAAATGATGTAATAGATGTAAACCATCTGTTCTTAACTACTGAGATATAAGTAACACTTTGAAAAACTATTTACTCTTCTGGTGCTCTCTGTTTTTACTGTTGCAAAAGATTTCTCTTCAGAAGATGAGCGCTTTTAATTCATCCAATCTGTTCTAGGTGTAGTAAAATGTGTCATATTATTTTTTGTATAGCGTAATGATCAAGTTTATTGCTGATAGTTTATGACGCAGAGACTACATGGTATCTTACATTAATAATAGTAGTCACATATTTCATTGAATTTTCATACTGTATTCATCACACTTTTAAAACTATTTAGTCCTGAGTTACTAAGCGCGCATTATAAAGCCTATGATCAAGTTTTCTGGAATTTGTCGTATTTGGACAAATCTTTTAAAAATGAGGGACAAATCTTTTAAAAATGAGGTGTTTGGTCAATGTGATTTCAAGCGAGGAATAAGCTAATAATATTCCATGATATTATATCAGTTTTATTATTTTTGTTCATAGATTGTTGTTGTAATGGACGGAACTTCAAATCAAGATAAAACTAAGCTGTAAGTTGTTATTATTATTTTGTCTACCTATATATTTTCCGTTCATTTCATTTAGTATACAATTATTATGAATTATGTTTTTAAACAACATCATAACACGCTCTGTATCTTCATCAACAACAAGTTTGGAATCGAATAGTGAACAAACTGTTGACAAACCATCATTGATCAATCGTTGTCTATCATTCAATGAATTATCATCATCAACAACAACAACAACAACTGTAAAAAAGAGAGGTAGAAAACGGCGAACGAGTAACAGTGAAAACACAACAATAGATCAACAGCCACAGCAGGTAAATTAGTAATACTCATATTGCCGATTACTGGTTGCTGGATCAAATTTTAACATCATCTAAAAAAATTGGAAGTAGTAGGGAATTATTATGTCACAACAAGTGTGCTGTGGAAAAGTAAAACTTCGTTTTTGCAACTTCCATTGTTTCCATTGATTACCAATAGATCGTCATGCATTTTGAGACAACTAATTATATCCGAATTCGGCTCTTCGAAACTTCCACATTAATAAAAGCCTTTGTATTAGTCATTAGTAGCGGACGTTATTTTAGTCATGCGTATAGTATCAGTTATTGAAGAATATCCCAGTGAATAGTCAAAAGAGATGTTTATTATTGTCTTTCTTGATCTTTGTCCCTCGGCGTACCAATAGCTCACACAAATTCTATCATTGAAACATCCTTAAGTACCACTACCGTATCTAGAAATTCCCTAACTTGGTATACGTGTGTGTATTGTCTCCTGCCTTCGTTTGCGCAGCAGACAGTTTTCGAAATGACCCTCAAAACAGCAGTTATTTTTGGAATAAAGAAATGCAAAATGTGTTGTAATCTGAAGATGTGATGCGATTTATTGTAAACTATGCTTGTCTCTCACGAGGGAAGGTTCCCAACTGATTCACGCCGTTCTGGTTAGTATTTTGCCCACATGTAGGGGATATCATTCTAAGAAAAAGCCTAACAGGATTTATGCTGGTGCGGCTCCTTTCAACAGTCAATAGTGAATTTTTTTCATTTCCCATAGAGTGAGCGACTGTGTTACTAAAATTTGTGTAACTCAGACACTAAAGGATTTCAAGGGCTAATTTTTTTTCTCATTATTATGAAAAGAGAGAAACAATGTGATAGAGAATAATATTCTAAAAAGCTTCCTAAGGTCCTCTAAGATATTAAAAAAATGGATTTTTTATAAAAGCACCCTCCACTTGCTGAAGTCATAGTGCAAAAATTCAATTACTTATTCTATTTTAAAGTTCAAGGTCGCCAATTTTGTGTTGAGAATAGTAGACAACTAGAGTGATAATGGAAAAAAAAATTAGCCCTTGAAATCCTTTAGTGTCTGAGTTACACAAATTTTAGTAACACAGTCGCTCACTCTATGGAAAATGAAAAAAATTCACTGTTGACTATTGAAAGGAGCCGCATCAGCACAAATCCTGTTAGGCTTTTTCTTAGAATGATATCCCCTATATGTGGCCAAAATACTTACCACAACGGCGTGAATCAGTTGGGGACCTTCCCTCGTCAGTACCACGTATCTTGTTCACATTCTATAGATCTAATACGTCGATATCGAAGAGCTAACTTAATGTTTAGCAATATTTCATAATTAGACGGGCATCCGTTATATGACATTAACTACGAATCACAGAATTGTATAACGTTTTGTTTTACACCAAAATGTTTGGACTACAATTCTACGTAAAAGAAAGTAATTCTGAAATAGGGCAAAGATATGAACATTTCATCGCTTCATAAGTGCCCGTGGATTTTGACTTAAAATAGTTTGTAACAGTTTTTCAAAATGCATAAATATTTTTCTGTTTTATTCTTTAGTTCTTTTGCTTGCACAAATGACATCTTGTAGATCTCTATAATTCATTTTAACAAAGTTAGAAACTTTATTGTGAATATTTCACAAATAACTGGTCAAAAATTGTTGCATGCCTACTCATAACTTTGACAAGGAAATAATACTCAATATTTTAATTAACTAGAAAAATCTTCACTTGTGTTTGAGAATGAAAATAATCAGCCAGTGGCCTGAGAATTATTGAATTACCATAATGATTTATCAATGTTGACATGTTGAATTTCTATCTTTTTCTCTCACTGTGAAAAAATTGTATAATTTGTATATTGTATCAAATTATTTTCACCACATAATCTTTAAGATAGACGACCAAATGTCAAAAAAAAAGGATAATTTCGGTTTCAGAATTGAGCTCAGCGAAAACTTCGTGTTCAAAATATCCTTGATCGTCAATTCTGCTATATCTCATATGTGATGAACCAATAGAAATATATAACTTATCTTTTAGATGGATGTGTGTATATTGAAATGATGAAAGTAATTGAAATCGAAATAACATTTCATACTTCTAGATGTATACCATTTAGGAAAAGTTAGCTGTTCAATGTTATTGTTGTTGAGGATTTCTATGTCTGGTTTTAAAGCATTTATAATCGTTTAGAGTGATATATGTGAGGCAGAAATATAAAAATGAAACATATGCGAATTATTATGTATATGAGATTTTATTTCTGGTTGATAAATAACTTTTATCGTATAAACTGGTTGAAACTTTAGTTTGGCTGTTAATAGAACAATCGATGTATGTAAGAAAATTCCAGTATGTGGTTTAATTAGGACGAAAATCGATTTTTATGGAGAAACTTTACACAAATTTAGAAATATGTTGTATATAAACTATTTCAAGCGTTGCTATTTATATGCCTCATGTCCATTGATATTTAATTAACCGGATTTTTAGCTGGTTGCTGACAGTTAAATCATCTTTAGAGCAGGGAAGTTCAAAATGGATCAGATGATCATTCAAGTATTTCTTTATATTCATACGTATAAAACTTGTTTCTTTTAAAAAGTAATGCTCTTATTTTCTATATATAGTTGATTTATAATCAAAACTGTTTGTTTCACAATCTGATTAAAAGATCAATGAGCAAGTGTATGTCGAAAACCAAATGTATCATTAGTATGCATGTGTTGAAGAAATTAAAAACTAATTATTTCATTAAGAAATTCATTGATATATGTGAAGACAAACTATATACCTTATTAATTGTAAATACGTATGATTCACAATTAAAAAGTTCGTTGATCGAAGCAGTAACTTGCATCGTTGAGAATTAGATGATTTCGTTGCATTCTCTACATACGCATAATCTTAAAAATTGTATACTTAGTCGTTCATTGAATGAACTATGATGTGGGAATAGTGGAATTAAAGATCGAAACTCAGATGTTTTTACCGTTAGATTATTGATAAATTTTAAGCATCTAACATAACGGTAGCAAGTATCACTTCATTTATAAAATGATATAGGTCTAAGTCAATTGAAGTTAAATACTCAGTAGAAAAATTATTAGGAGACGTTTTTTGCTTAAATTTTATGGTTCTTTTTCTGTTGTCCTTACAGAAATAATTCTCTCACGTTGATATCACTGTATCAAATTTTTAGTATTTCTCTGATTGTAATCAGTCGATTTTTTTGTGAATTTTTTTGAATTATCTCAGTTGATCTAGTTTTCTTTCTTAAGTCACGATCTATCTTTAATAATGCCTTTTCTTTTTGTTTAATTTAAACAGATTTTATTTGAAATGAGTTCAATTGGATCATTTTTTCATCAGTCTTTTTGTTTCTCATTTTAGTTATTTGAAGCTATCGAAGACACTCTTGTAGACGATAACAGTAATAATAGTATTGAATGTAATCAATGTTCAAAAATATTAGCAAGTGAGTTTGGTCTCATTCGTCATTTCGATATGCATCATCCAACATTATCTGTACTTTGTTCTCAATGTAATATTGTATTTAAATCTCATCGTTCACTAAAATCACATCTTCATCGACATCATTCCAAACATTTATATCATCATCATTCGAGATATCGTGATCTTCCTGAACAATCATCATTATCACGGTACAATACACGAACAGCAGCAAACATTACAACAACTTTCACATCATTGGATTATCTTCCAAATTATTCTTATATTACCTCTTATTTGATTGTGGCATTTTCGTCAAAACAGTTTCCAATTATAGCCAAATTGGCCTGTGAACAAAAACGTTTACCATTAGGTAGGAATATATTTGATAAGAAATTTCTAATGGTATAGTTGATCGTTGAGAAATACCTTATTTTGAGACTAATTATCCAACTGATATATCACAATTACAAAATTCTAGGTGTTTTAACCTCCAAATTATATCAATGTACTCAATGTTCAATGTCTTTTCCATGTTCAAGAACATTGAGATATCATTCTGTGACACATCATGATCATAGTGAAGCTCGTACGTGTAGTAACACATTAGAATATATTATTAGCCAACTAGAAGATGAAGATATACAATCGAGTTATGAAATATTAAATGTGATAATAATAACAATTGAAACGAATGAACGAAAACCAAAACAAGAAATAGCAGGGTAAATTTATTGAAACTCTACTACATTTGCAGTAAATCTGACAAGACAACGTAAGAATTTTAAATATAGCAAGGCCATAAGTGAATATATTGTAAAAAATTTAAAAATAGGCATGTTCAATCAGAGGTCGATTTTGATCGTAAATCATCATCAAGTTATCAAATTTTCTAGCCTAACTCAAACGTAGATGTGAATCTGAGGTTAAGTTGCATAGTTTACGCTACTCGAACCTCAAATTAGCAACTGCTCGAAATTAGAAGGTAACTGTGTCAAAAATAAACGGTTAGTTTCATATCAAAAAAATCATAAAACAAAATATTTACAATATTTTTAACATTCAATAATAATATTCAATAATATTAATAATATTCAACGTCCTAATAAATTTTTTCATTAAAGTATCAGGCTTACAAAGATCCATTTCAAAAATCCTATAATTGAAAGACAACGACGAAGAAATTTCATTATGCTAAATTTATAATTATTATAAATTCTATTATTGTGGCGAAATTTTTGAGAAAAACTGACGTTTTTTCATGATGTGATAACTTTTTCTCTTTCCTAATATAAATCATTGACAAAGATCGCAACGTACCAGTATTTCTTTGAAATCTTTTTTTGCTCTAATAGTCTTACTCAATCGTCCTTTTTACATAAAAAATTTTTCACGTTTTCCAGTCAGACTGACTGCAAATGTGGTAGAGTTTCAACAGAATTATTCAACAAAGCAATTTTAAACCTCATCATAGTCCGCTAACAACAACGGTCAGAACAGTAACGACTTGTTCGTCATCAGAAAACACAACAATTAGTGTTGGAGGTGACGATGATTCTGGATTTGGAAGTGAATATTATTTATCACCCTTATCTGATATTATGGAATGTAATATGAGTGCGAGTACAATTTTTCAAAGTCTTAGACCAATATCGAATATTTCCAACGAACAACAACAGGATCAATTACAGTAAGTTTTATTTGTATGTAATTTTATGTATAGTTGTACTTTTAATTTTTTTCCATTTTAGTCCATCTCAACAGTGCTCAACCGATGATGATTTAAATGATTTTGACTCGTTTTCTTCGTTATTATCTTCGTGTGCTTATCAATTTGGCCTTGTCGATAAAAGACTATCAAAAAAATTGACAAAAATTAAATTACAACAACAACGTCATATTCAACCACAATGTTTACATCCAGAAAAAACGTGTGCAAATCTTTGCTCCTCACATTTATCATCTTATAGTGCGTTAATTGGAAATTATGCATTCGATTCTCAGATAACATCGATACCAAAAGGTAGTCTTGGACAAATTGTACCCAAACTACCAGCTAAACGTCCACCATTACTAACAACCATTGTTCCAACTGTGATTCCATCTTTATTTTCTACAAGTATTATTACCACTACTACTACTACTACTACTACTACTATTACTCCTGCTACTGTTACTCCTGCTACTATTACTCCTGCTATTATTACTCTGCCTAATGAACAAACAACGATAATGAAACGCAGATATCAAAAACAGAATCGTGCTGTCACATCTCCTGTGGCAGACACACAATTGGTACCTGTCACATCTACCCCACAGTTTTCTCAAGAATTAGAACAGAAAAATACCATTGCTGTCAAAGGAGAAAACAGATCAGTTTATCTTAATGAAAGGACGATCAGAAAATCTAGTAAACCTAATAATATACACAAAAAATCCACGAAAGTGAAAGAAAATGAAGTACAACAACAGAAGAAATCAAAATCACTTGTGAAAACACAAAAGAAGCGAGCGTTCGATTTGGTAAGAGAAAGACATTGAAAAACATGGCAAATTGATAACTTTTATTCTGAAAAGCTGATATTTATTGATAGCTAAACACTGTTCTGACAGATTCAGATAAAACTTTGGATCTCAAGCTCAAAACATGACTAATATTAATTGCTTATTTTCGTTTGAAGAATCATTCAGCAGGAACACATTAAGTTCATTTTTCTGACTTTAGATTGATACTTCTGTAACTATATCAAAACGTTTTCAAATTTCACCACCATCTAATAGTCAATCATTATCAAAAACATCATTATTTCCTAAATCAATTTTACCACGAAAATCATCAAAAGAAAAATGTAAGTGTTTACAATTCAACTAATACTCTTTCAGTAAAGTTGAATATTGATTCTATAGTACAATGAGAGTTGAAAATTGAATCCCATTGGTGAAATCGACATTTGTTTTTGTGATACATTGTTGATATTTTAAAGTTTCTATCTCAATTATTTTATCACATTATAGTATTTATATTTAGTTAATTTTACAACCGCTTTTATAGCTACTAGAGACTCAGACAGAATTCATTTCTGAAAGAATCAAAAGAAGATATCACGACCGGTTTGGATCTTTCTCAAGGGTCTCGTCAGGTGGTTTCCTTTGAGAAAGACAGAGTTAAGACACGGCAAGCAATACAACTGCGTCATACCGTATGAGAGTGATACTATTCCTTGTTCGTATCGAACAAGGAACGATAACTTTCACATGACGAGAACGAAGCAGGCTATCACTATACAATGCAAATATTCTGCGTCTCTACATTAAGTATTTCTTTTCATTCTATCAGAAATGACTCATTCTTTTTTATGTCTTTCTCTGTTGTGTCAAAACTACGGTTAGTAAGAAGGTGGGTGACCACTTCCCAAGATCGAACCATAAGTATGGTGCTTTTTTTACATTTCTCTCAACGGTTGAGTGAAAGTTACTAGATACAGTTAAAGTTATCGTTCCTTGTTCGATAAGAACAAGGAATAGTAACACCCTCATACGGTGTGACGCAGTTGTGTTGCTGTCCTGCCTTAACTCTGTCTTTCTCGTAGGAAACCACCTGTCGAGACCCTTGAGAAAGGTCGAAACCGGTCGTGGTATCTTCTTTTGATTCTTCCAGAAATGAGTTCTGTCTGAGTCTCCAGTAACTACAAAGTGGTTGTAAAATTAACTAAATATAATTATTCAAGTCGAGTTTCACATTTATATACGTTATAGTATGCTCATCACCAGTGACACGTTGTTCAAGGATTACATGTTCTTCGTCCAGAAGTATTTCCAGACTAGTAGCCACACCAATTCATCAATCTCATCGTAAAAAACGTATTTTATCCCCTCTTATCAAAACACCCATCTCATCAATTGTCAAACATCAAACATCGACACATGTCAAAGTTGAAGAAAAGCAGAAAAAACGTCGTAAAAAAGAATCTGTCCAAGTGAGTGATGAACAAGAAAATGAAGATGACGATAACGAACCATTATCGACGTATCAACGAAAACAACGTCATGCTTCAAATGGTTCAAATCATTCTGTTGAATACGTACAAACAATTGAATTGAACAATATTGAAAATACCAAAGATGTTAAAAATACGAACGAATGTACAATTATCGACTTAGAAAATAATGAACATGTAGAATATTCAACATCGCCGAAAACAGTGAACAAAGGAGATGATGAAATAGTGATTTGTAATTCACCATCACCAAAGAAAAAATATTCAAGTACATCATCAACATTCATCAAGAAAAATGGTTTGACAAATAATCAAAACAACAGTAAAGTGAATAAACAGGTAAGCCTTATATAGGACAAATGTAATAAAAATATAAACTAATTGTACTTGATTCTGTAGAGTTTGATCAGATCATTCATTTATTTATTTGTATTTATTTTTATATTAAGACTATACACAATGATGAAGATGATATTTTATTTCGTTGCAAAGTTTGTGCAGATATATTATATGGACGAAAAAATTTTGCCAATCATGTTTTTAACACTCATCCAACATTATTAAAACAAAATTTAGCTAAAAAACAAGTGACAACAACTAGATAATATAATGTGAAAATTTTTATATATAAATCCACGTTTATACCCTAATCAATTTAGTGGTGAAGGTTTATTGTTTTGTACATAATAAACTGTTTTTTATTCGTGAACGTAGAAGAAACAAATGAGAGTATGTGTGCTTTTTTTCCATTCTTATTATTTAGAATAGAAAAACAAATGACCTATGTCTGAAAAATCTGTCCTTTTGTATGTGTGTGTGTGTGTGTGTGTTTGTATTAACAATTTCTTTGTTTTTCTTTGCTTTTTGTTATTGTGCTTATCTATTCTACAAAGAAGTATGTACATTGAACCGTTTTTGCCGTTCAATCATGTTCCTATTTGTAGTAAATCTTCGTTTTCAATATTGCTAAAATAAAGACAGATCACACCTTATCCTTTCTCGTAAAAAGTTGAGACAATTAACTTTTACACGAACACAATTTAAGAAATAGACGTATGATATTTATTTTTTTCTTGGTGGAGAGACATTACTCGAATATATTGTAGTGGCATTCGTCTAGTCTTCTTTCTCTTACTTTAAAATTTTCAACATTGTCAAAAATTGACTATAGTTTGGGCGTTGAATCTTTTTTGTTTTTTTATTTAAAAGAAGTTGTAGCACATTTTCTTCCCTATTTGCGTAAACACGTCTAAAATTTTGTCAAACATCTTCTATCTATTCTATTAAAATGAACCTGAAAATGTAACAGTTAAAGTATCCCCGTTTTCTTTTTCAAGTATTTTGTTAAATTAACAAAAAGTTATCTAATATGGGTTATTTGTAATTGTTATATGCTTCTTCATTCTTCTGTCTTTTATTATCACATACTGTGAATATATGCAAATGATTTTTTTTTGCTGTTGTTGTTGATGTTAATTCTCCCGTTTTTGTGTGTTATATTTCGCTTCTCTCTTGGTTTTTATTCGATTCTGTATATGTATAATACAAGCAAAAAATATGACAACTACACACAAACGAAGTTTCAGCTTATTATACCGGTTAAATGGATTAAAAAAAAGAGTGTTTCTCAACAAAGAAATGTTTCTCAAAATGAGCCTCTTTCTGCGTACAATGTATATTGATACTTTTATAGGTGTTTTGAATTGGATATTTAGAAAAAGAATTATGTGGTATCAAAAATGATTTAAGATATATTAGACAAAAAAGTTTTTTATTTATAATTTTAAATATCTTATTCTTCCCTCATATCCTATTGTGAAAGTATATTAACTTAATTTGGATTTTCTCTAGCCAAAATTTGAAAATATTAATACTTTTGTGTTATTACAGAGCATATAAAAGACTTAATGATCGATAGACACTAATTCCTATGAACGATATATTAGTTGTTCGTAACTAATAGAAATATTTGTACTTCTATAGTAGTTTGATACTATAATATCATATGAAATCTGATAATATACGTTGTCATTACCTTACCGATATCATTCTACTTTTTTTATTTATTTACGGTTATCAATGATTATTTTCATCTTTCTCTCTTTCTATTTATCATCTATCCAGTTTAAAGATTCTATTTCTTTGGTTTTGTATATGAATGTGTGTATCTCACCTGTGCTTTGAACGTATTGACAATTTTTAACCTGAAAATAATATCAGATTTGGTTTCTATGCATTTTTTGTTATAGATCAATAATACGTTATGAGCGAACGGGATTATCTACCGTTAACATCAACATTAGTCAAAACATTGACAGATAAATTGTATGAAAAACGAAAAACAGCCGCACTTGAGATTGAAAAGTAAGTTAATCATATTGTGTAAAAAATATCACACTGATAAAGAAAGATCTTCTATACAATAGTTTCTCTTCCATGTAAAACAGAGATTATTGCTTAAAACATCTTTTTATGTTTGAAAACATGTCATAACCCTTCAGGATCAATCGATGTTTTCTCTTTAAATTCATTTGGACATGTTTGACTTATATATGGCAGGAGAAATGTGAACATAGAAACGACATTTTTAAATATCGATTGTATTTCTTTTTTTCCTCATAGAATGGTACGTGAGTTGATGGTCATTCAGAATTATGAACAAATTGAACGTATATGTAGAATATTAAGTGAACATTTTGTTTTATCACAAAATGGAAATTTCCGACGAGGTGGTTTAATTGGCATAGCTGCATTGGCAATTGCCACTGGAAAAGTAGAACATTTTGTCTCTTCTGTATGTTAGAAATTCATATTTTTTGTTTCATTTAAGGAAGCACAACGGTTTCGTCAATATTTAGTACCACCTGTTCTTCAATGTTTTCTTGACAACGATCCAAAAGTTCGCTATTATGCGTGTGAATCTTTGTACAATATTGCCAAAGTTTTAAGAACAGTAACATTAGCATATTTTAATGAAATATTTGATTGTTTATCTAAGGTAGGTCTATGTAATTGTCATGGTTCCTCTTAATATTTACTTTTTAAACAATTATTATTTCTAAATCTAACCTAGACAGAAATCTAGATAGAAATAATGTTGTGTTTGTTTCAGTTAGTTGCTGATATGGAACCCACAGTTAAATCGGGTGCTGAATTACTTGATCGTTTATTAAAAGATATTGTCACTGAAACATGTACACAGTTTGAATTAGTTGCATTTATACCATTATTACGCGATAGAATTTATGTTCGAAACGCATTTACAAGACAATTTCTTATCTCTTGGGTATGAGTTTCTTCAATTGTTATACTCGGATTATAAAACTATTTTTTATTCTAGATATCTTTATTAACATCTGTACCAGAATTAGATATGATTCAATATTTACCCGAAATACTCGATGGTTTGTTTCATATTCTTGGTGATCCAAATCCTGAAATTCGTAAAGCGTAAGATAGTTCTTCTTATCAAAGAACATTTTTAAATTAATATTTTTGTTTGCAGATGTGAAATACTATTTAGTGAGTTTTTATTAATTTTGAAAGCAAGTACAATACAACCGTCAATGTTTGAAGATATGACAAGAATTCTTATACAAAACTGTCAATCAGCAGGTATATATTGCGTTTTTGTGAAACTCCGTCCAATTCTTCGTAGAAGACTGAGTTTTAGTTATATACTCAAAAACCGGTGTTATCATGAATTTTTTTGAACCTATTTAAAATCTGATATCACTTTCCGTCACAACCTCTTACGTACCTGTGTGATATCGAGTGATATCTATTGATATCAGGGGAATGTTTTTTAGACGGTCACAACCTCTTAAAAGGAGAGCTACAGCCTCTTAATTGATCGGTTACAACCTTTTAATCGTCGGTCACAACCTCTTAATCGATTTCTAGCAAATAGTTTCTAAGCAAATTTCTCGCTGATTTTTATTGACCTATCTTGTTCAATATAGGAAGTTTCACCTTTTGGTACCAAACGTACCATCCTGATAAGGTTTTTATTAACAAGATTAGTAAAAAAATAAGTATATTTTATACATGATAAAAGTTTGTTTTTCTATTAACAATATACTTTTGGCGAGATTTCGTGCCTATTTTCAGGATTATCTATGCGATTTTTTTCCGGTCTAGTCCCAGCGGGTTGGTATTATATCGTAAAAAAACAACAACATTTAATAATATATTTGCTGTTAAATTATTTTTCTTTTGTTATTTTTTTATTAGTTTATTACTATATTAGAAGGAGCGTATGGGTATAACTTTCTTGCATTTCGATTTATTCTTTAAATAATTTTTCTTCATCTTCAATGCAACAACATTATGATATTCTCTATCTTAAATCATATTAACATCTTATTTTATAGCCGTTGCTCCTAAAGGTATGTAATGTGGTCAATCTTTTTATGATAATTTTTGTATCTATCATAAATTCTTCATAGTTCCTGTTATATTTTTATGATAATTTTGTTTATAATACGATATATCAACAAAAATAGTGTAGTTCATACACAAATGACAGATTAAAAATGATTTTCATTCCATAATCAGAAGCTGTTTCCTCCTTAGTAAAATAGAGCGTAGATTAAAGCACATTACTTTTATAATAATATATCAATCAGCTGACAAAAATGTTCAGAAACAGCAATATTACACGTCATTAATTATCGAACATTTTCTATATTAAATATAAGTATTTTTAATTCAATATTTTTATTATAATTGCTTGCATTTATTAATGATTTGCTTGTTGATCAGAAGAGTTTGTATCTTATGATGCTAAGGGAAAACTATAGTTCTTTGTTTGCCGCTCATTAAATAGCACATTGTCTCTGTGATACATATGCTCTTTGGATAGCTTTTATTAGAATCAGTAAGCATACCATTTTATTCTCATTTCAAAAATATTTTCTTACAGAAAATGAATGTGTTTAAATTTCTTTTAGACGCTTTAATTCAATATACATCGTTACATTGGTTACGAGAATTTTTAAATATGAATTATCATGAAGTATTATTACCTCATTCAGCTGGTTTATTAGCAGCAGTTTTATCATGTGTATCATATGAAGATGATAATAGACAAAATATCCTTTTTTCTTTCAAATATACAAACATCTTTTTTAGTCTTTTATTTAACCTTAACAATGGAAAAATATCCGAGAGACAGCAAAAGAAATAAATCATATATTACGACAATTAATTAAAAGCGAAAGTAGTAAAAATGAACAAGGAGAATATTGTTTAAAGTAAATATGTTAACAATTTATTTTAATATACAAACTTATTTTGTCTTTGTTTAGTTTACCTGAGCCAACAATATCCAAAATGGTTGAGGTTTTAAAAACTCAAATTCAATTAGGTGCATCACAATCACGAATTATAGCACTCCAATGGATTCATCATCTATTCGAATGTTTACATGACAAAGTAAATTGATAAAACATATCTTATATTATTGAATTAACTGTTAAGATACATGTGTTATTTTATTTTCTAGATGAATCCTCATATTGATATATTATTTCCCGTTTTATTTCGTGTATTGAGTGACTCGACAGATGAAGTAAATAAATTGTATAATATTTGTTTTTCTCAACTAATTGAGCTATTAAGTTCTGTAGAATTCTTTGTTTATTCGTTGATATAAGCAAAATTAACTGTATTTTATCTTACAGGTGAATAGTTTCCATATTAAGGTAAAGCCATTGCACGATCTGTCTATAACCGTTATATATGTTTAATTCATGCGCGAGTGGTACTAAAATTCTGGGACTATGTGTCTTTATTACCAATCGAAGTTATATATTTTTTTTTTCAATTTAATAAAAAGAGAGATTATTTTTTTGCTTTTTGGACAGTCATCAACATCTGCAACATTATTGAAAAAAACAAAATATCAAATAACTGAAGTAAGGCATATAGAAGGATAATAATTGTGGTTTACATATGAATTTATTAATGATATATCAACTCTTTTTTCTATGATTGTTTTGCTGCTGTTATTCTTCGCTTGAATATAAACAGACGGTAAAAGCCAATGGGTTGTGGTATGAATACCTCGGCCAGAAATGATGATATATATGTCTTTGGTCGAAAACTCAAAACACCAAAATTGAACATATAGAATACATAAGATCGAGAATAAGAATGGCGAAAATCTGAATTGTAGAAAACAAAAATGACGAAAGTAGAATATATTGAAAACGTGAAATATCGAATGGCAAAAACAACAGAAGTGTGAGTTTTGGAAGTAGACTCGTATCTTCAAAATTGCTCATAATTCTCTTGATAGATCTGCAAATCTTTTTTTGTACACGCTCAATTTTTTTCTATGTGAAATATTTTGCTGCTCTGTTTGATGCGCTAATATTAACAAGTATAGATCATAGTCCACGCAACTCGATAGATTTGTCTATTAACTACAATGAATTCTTAGCACTTCGTGTTTCATGTTCTTATATGCATTCACACTCATCTTCCAGTTCCTGTTCTGATTTTTCATCTTATACATTCTGCATTTTCATTTTCAATGTTTTGAGTTTTCAAGATTCGGCCATACATTCGAAATGATTAAAGCTTTTAATAAATATAAATTCACATTTCATATCCTGTTAATTCATTTTCGTTGTCTTTTAGGCTGTTCTTTTAGTTTTGCAAATATTTGCTATAATATCAATATCAAATGCTCCTGTAGTAGTAACAACACTTGACACAATAACGTCATCTGCTCCAGAATTATTACCAAATACCAACAGTATTCAAAAATACAATGATTACTTTACAAAATTTATCATTGTTCTCATGGATTTATTTCGCACTGATAGAGCATTATTAGAAACACGAGGATCATTCATAATTCGGTAGGTTATGTATGTATTATTTATTTACATATGTATATCTCACTTTGTTTGTCCTATATACATTTAGACAATTGTGTATGTTATTATGTGCCGAGGATATCTATCGTACATTGTCTGAAACACTATCAAATGAACCAGATGTACAATTTGCTTCAACCATGGTAAAAATTTTAAGTTCAATACTTTTAACATCAACCGAATTACATGAACTTAGAGTCAAATTGAAAAATCTTCAAACAAATGTAGGTTGTAATCAATATTTATTTTCGTTAATAATATTGAATTATCTTATGATATTATAGGATAGTGCAACATTATTCGTATGTTTATACAAAACATGGTGTCATAATCCTGTAGCAACTGTTGCTTTGTGTTTATTATCTCAAAATTATGATCATGCATGCACATTAGTACAACTATTGTAAGATAAACTAAAAAATAGGCATGTTTTCTATTGATACTGATTTTAATTTTCTCTTTGATTTTAGTTCAAATATGGAAGTTACAGTAGATTTTCTAATTGAAATTGATAAATTAGTTCAATTAATTGAATCACCAATATTTACATGTATGTACCACAATATATTATGTCTCCTCATACTATTTCTCTGTTCTTTAGATCTTCGCTTAGCCTTACTTGATGTTGAAAATCATCAAACATTAATACGTGCTCTATGTGGTCTACTGATGTTGTTACCTCAAACAGATGCCTTCCATACATTGAGAAGAAGATTAGAATGTGTACCAACATTTATCGATAGGTTAACTACATCACAAAGAAAAATGAACAGGTTTTACACATCGAAGACGCCTATCTTTTCTGAATCAAGAGTTTGTGCTATTTCTTTTCTAGTTTACCGCTGAATTCGATGATCGATTCCTTACCATCTAGTGAATCAACGACTCTCAATGCCCTAGCATTAACTAAAACTAACTCGTCTTCTCGTAATCAGATAAATTTTCAAGAATTAAATGATTATTACGTATCCGTGCAAAGTAAACATGTTGAATCAAAACGGCAACGTTATCTATATCGTACAGAAAGTTGATATTCTTTTCTTTTTGTGCTATTCATTTTCTCTGTACTCGTATATTACTAAAGAACCAACTAATAATATATAAATAGATATATTGATATATTAACCTGTAGAGAAGGCAAAAGAGATATTGCATTTTGTTTTTTCGTTGTTGTTATTTTTTGTATAAATGTTATTTTCCCACACGATATTTTTAATTCAATTTTTTTCGATTATTTTTGTGATTATGTATGATCAAATATTCAAAAAGAAAAATTCTCATGATATGTGTTACATTGCAGAATATTTGTTAGCAATTTGATAAATAAACAAGATGTTACTAATTGAAAGTAGTAACAAACTTGCAACACAACACTTAAGCAATTATTGGCGGTTTTAGCATCGAAAGTTTTACAGGTTAAGCTTAAGGAACTTTTTAATATTGATTCAATGCAAGAATGCATTGCTGAAATGAAATTTTAAATTTCTTCAGATTTTATTTTATTAAAATTAATCTAATTATTTTGTTGTATTTTTAAGAAAGAAATTTTGCTGTCTTTAACAATTGTCAGATGAACAACATATTTATATTTTTCTCATCTTATAAATACAGTGTAAGCGTTAGTATTGAGCAATGTAGTTATTTATGAATGCGATATGACAACCTAGCAGTATTTCAATACATCGACTTGCCGTTCACTAAACAGTTCGTAGTGGTTATCAGTCATATCTCTAGTCCAAGAAAAGTCAAGATACATGTGTTGTTTTAGTTCCTGGATGAATCCTATCAATATATTATTTACCGCTTTATTTCGTGTATTGAGTGATAGGCGTTGGACACTGCCACTTCACGAGTTTTTCAGAACTGGTGAGAAAAGCTGAAGACCAGATCCAGTTCTCGTGCACTGGAACTGACAGATAGTACACAAAACCAAAGCTGTTGCCATATCAGCTTAAAACAAAAAGCCTCATTACTGTGACATTTGTACCAATTCTGGTTTTAATCATTACAATCTCTGCAGTTATGATTTTCGTCTTAATTATTCGACTGCAGCACTTCAAGTAGATTTCAACTACAAGAAGATTAATAGTCACAACACAAGAAAATCCGAAAGTAACACAGAAAACCATCGTTTTCCATCGATGAACGACACTAACGTTACATCCCTCAATGCTGCCTTTTGAATTTTATTTTCCAACCAAAAAATTCCCAATAAACTGTACATTAAAATGAAAAGTAAAATATATCACATATATTTATATCAGTGGTAAGAAAAATAAAGGAAATATCATTAGGATACAGAAATTGTGCATATAAATGTA